>JALBCR010003004.1:0-32535 GCA_030710515.1 Abscondita cerata
TACGTTTGCAATACCTTTTCCGCATTCCAGCACCTTGTACAATTGCCAGAATAGTTTTCGAAGTCATGCCACGCTATTTATGATAATTTAAAGGAAACATATTCCCAAAGGTATGTATTAAACATGTATTATTATTTTTTTTATTATTGAACAATTTACTAATTATTTTGATTTGAACTTAAAATTTTTAAGCTTTATATTGTATTCACATTATCACTCTATGTATCACTGTTTTACGTAACAAGAGTACAAATTTAAATAATTATATTTTTAACCCGAGAACACTCGCGCTTGAAAAGTTTCGTTAGTGCTCGCATTTGGTCGTTTTGACCAATTCCGAAAACGTCAATCATTTATGGGTCAATTATTGTGTATTAACCTAATATTTTTATATGAGAACAAATAACTTTATTAGTAACAGAATATTTTATAATGCATCAAAAATTTAAAAAAAAAACATAAGTGATTGTTGTAAAATTATGCTTTCATTCGTCTTCAGTACCTATGCAGCTCAAACAAACATCTACCCGGTGTTCCTTACAAATGTATCTTGAACAGGTTACGCATTTCGTGGTTGTCTTCCTGTTTTCTTTGACGAACAATATTCACACCTTCCTACCACATTACTGGCTCGCAGTTGGCTGGTCACTAATTTGGAGAACGTTACGAATGCTGTTTCGAATTTTCAGAGAAATATCCATTTTCAACCGTCTGTGCATATGTTCAATGCATAATTCTTTCGAAAGTGTTCTTAAAACTCACGCCTGCTCAAATTTGCTTTTTATTAGATTCAAATATAACCCGGCTATTTATCCCACCAATATTCATAATCGAGAAGAAGATTGTGAGTGGCCATCTAGCAGTTTTGCGTGAAACAGAGTAACTACCCTTCATCTCGTCAACTTTATCGACGCCACCTTTGGTAGTGTTGTAATACAGTATAATGTTTGGTTTTTTGTTTTCTGTATCGTCAACTTCTCCTTTGTGGTGCATTGAAGATATCAACAAAACTGTCTTACCTTTTTTAGGTACATATGATAATAAAGTCGCGGTATTTGTAAAACCAAAAATTGTGCTATTAACTTCTCTGCTTTTTGAATTGATAAATTCCGGTGGCAATTCTCTTTTATTTTTTCTAACTGTCCCCACCACGGTCAAATTGTCCTTTAGTAGGTCCTGCACCAAATTAATGGAAGTGAACCAATTGTCCATAGTCACATTGCGTCCCGATTGAACAATTGGTTTTACTAGGCGTTTGACAACGCTGCTTGCACTATTATCTAGCCTAAAAGCTCCTTCTGGCTGTGTTCCAACATACACTTCCATATTTAAAGTGTAGTAGTTATGTGCATCTGCCAGTGAGAAAATTTTATTCCGTATCGTGCAGGTTTGCTTTTTATATACTGACGAAAACCACAGCGACCCCTAAAACCTTCCAGCATCTCGTCTATTGTTGTATCTGGCCCTACTATGTAATTTTGTTGACATCTATTTACAAATTGTTCAAACAAATTTCGAATGGGTGCCAGTTTGTCTTCGCTTCGACGAACTTCTCGATCATGAATGTTGTCGAATCTTATACATCGCATCAAAAACTGAAATCTCGACAATGCCATGACGCATCTAAAATATTCTAAACCAGTGCCATCGGTAGCCCATAAATCCGAAAGATTAAGATGATAAGCCCGCGAAACTCCAGCCAAATATAGCAAACCCATAAATGCTTTCATTTCAATGATGTCAGTGTCCCTCGCGTCTCTTTCTCGTGTAAAGTTTACCCGAATGGAGTCAATTTTTATATTCGTATTCAAAACAATCTCTTGTATAACTTCATCAGGAAAAAAAAGCTTCCATGAATCAATTATACTTATAGCAGACTTAGCAGCGTTTGCTGGACCTTCGTGAAAACGTATAATATTGGCTGATGGTGTTTTTGAAGCACGTTTTATTGGTGGATATTTGCACCACAACATGCCACTTTGCCTACATAATTATCAAGGCGTTTCGACAAGGGCAAGTCATCATAGGAATAATAATCATCATCTTCTTCCTCGTAGTCTGACTGCTCGGAATTGCTGTCATGCTCACTTTCTCTACAACATCTTTTCATCTAGGTCTGAATTACCTCCAACTTCTTCTTCATCAGCACATACCTCCTCCCACAGTTTTGCAACCGTGCTTGTTCTTTCTCATAATCGCCCATTTTATGAGCTAAAAGAATTGATGCTATTAGGTTTCTGCTGTATGTTAATAGTAGGAGTTGTATTATTACAAAAATCGAAACACGTTTTATACTTACTTGATTTGTTAAAGGTTTTCACAGAGCTTTATAAAAATTTAATAATAAATTGGTACAGTCGCGATTCGGTTAAAGCGACCGACCTCAGATATTTTACTTGAAACAACAAACACAGACAAACGCTATACATCAACTGACCAACACACGTGTTATAGGAAGACTTCCAACCGTAGAATGCATTTTCAGCTCGAATATAGAAAAGAGGGGGAAAATTCGGCATCGGCGGCAAAATGACCGGGGTGCGAGCGTTCTCGGGTTAAAACAAATCAGTGAATGAATCATAATATTCTTGTGTTGTCTAAGGCTCTTTACTTGTTGACGGAGGAATGCTCTCAGCGAAATGGTGTGATGGCGTAGGCATTGGAGTGGAACATGATGAAGAATTTGTGCTTGAATAGGTAGACCAGTGGCTTCTTTCGTCCATTTCAACAATATTTGCTATTGATTTAGAATCTCACTTTTCAGTAGCCCTCTCTGTCCTACAATAGTAAAACCTAGTAACTTAAATTTGTCTAGTTCTCAGTATAGAAGTTTAAAATTAGAATAGATACTATATTTGAATAATTAAAGTGTTGCATTTCTGTAATTTTCCGATACTATGTATTTTTTCCGTAGATTTTGAATTTGTGTGGAAAATTGGATACGTTCAAAAGAAAATGTGTTATTTAATATTTTAGAGTTACTAGTTTTGTCTTCTCAGTGAAAAAACAATAATAAAAGTTAGTAAGTTGTATTACTATATCTGATTCTACTTACATGCATAATATAAATCACATTAAGTCGATTTATATTATAAATAACAAGATTTGTAAAAAATGTAAAAGATATTAAGTCAAGTAGCTATATCTTTATTTCTGCTTTTGGCTAATTTAAATGACGTAAGTGATGTTATTTGACAAAACAGTGAGTAGTATAGATGGGGGCATTCAGCAGCAATAACTAGTACATTTTGCAATTACTCTCTGTACATGCAAGTACACGGCGTGTACTTAGCGTAATTGCGCGCGCTTGCGGGGTGTAGCCGATGTACATGTAGTGCTTTTTCAATTACTCTCGGTGCTTGCTACTTTTTTAATTACTCTCGGTACTTGTGGGGTGTAATTGGTGCAACCCTTTTCACCGCCCCCTTGATGAAGTAAGATGGCTGATGCATGTGCGCTTGCGGGGTGTAGATGATGTACATGTAGTGCTTTTTCAATTACTCTCGATGCTTGCTACTTTTTAATTACTCTCGGTACTTGTGGGGTGTAATTGGTGCAACCCTTTTCACCGCCCCTTGATGAAGTAAGATGGCTGATGCATGTGCGCTTGCGGGGTGTAAACGATGTATATGTAGTGCTTTTTCAATTACTCTCGGTACTTGCTACTTTTAATTACTCTCGGTACTTGTGGGGTGTAATTGTTGCAACCCTTTTCGCCGCCCCTTGATGAAGTAAGATGGCTGATAGTGGGACTCGGCCATTGAGGGTGGCCATCTTTTCGAATACTTGTTGATATGAGTGCGATGATTGGATAATTCGCCGCCCCCCGGTAGGGGGTGGAGCGCAGTTAAGGCGGCGATTTTTGATTAGAATTGTGGGGTGTGGTCGTCTTTTCGAGTACTTGTTCATATGAGTGCGATGATTGGATAATTCGCCGCCCCCGGTAGGGGGGTGGAGCGTTGTTAAGGTGGTGATTTTGATTAGAATTATGATATATTTGATAATGATATGCAAGATGGCCGTCTATAATTACAAATCGTCGACACCGCCCCGCGTCGCGGGTGGGTTTAATTAAGCCGCACTCGAGATTACCGAACAAGTTGGAACAGGGAATTATGTCCTTTTCTAACCAAAGCTATCTCTCTCTCTCTCGATGTGCAGGTGTTGGTTAATTATAAATGCATAGATTGCAACGGGTGGATTTCATTAAGATGAACTAGACAGCTAAACAAGTTGGATCCTGAAATTGCGTCTTTTTCTAACCTGTTTATCTCTCTCTAGTTGTTTGAAAGCCCAGGTGTTCCTTAATTATATATGTGCGGGGTGTAAATTACGGATCACGCTTGTGATAAAATAAAATGAAGCGGTCATTAGTTTCTTTCGAGTCTTCGTGGAGGTGATTTCGGTTGTTCTTAGTGTTATGTGCGATAAAATAAGTTGTGATATAAAAATTTTATTCAGCGTGCAAAATCGCGCTCCGTTCCATTAAATTTGGATTCCCCGGCTACGACGATTGGGTTTTGTGGTGGTGGTGTTGAACAGAAAAAATCAATGGATACGTTAAACACAGGAGTCAACAGCAGCAAAACGCTCCGGTGGATTCGAATTCGTCGTCGTCGTCTTCGTGGTCTTTTGCCACGGAATACGACATAGCCAACGAGTCGAGGCTTCTCAATTTCAACAACGCTTCGAACGAGAAGCTGGTGAACGCGACCTGCTATAAGCTAGACTATGACGATGAGGGAAAATATATAGAAATCGGGTACAGTACTTATCTGCAACTTACACCGGTAATTAGAATTTGGAACAGCCCAGAGTATAATGGTGTATGCAGCGCAAGTGGCCCACACAATGCGCATTACAACGATCGAGAAAAAACAATGTCCTGCTAACCATTGACGAATGGAAGAAGCTAATGGGGCTCCGCAATCATCTCATGAACGACTTTTTCTGCAACTCCGTCGGCGAAGAGTTTAGACAGGAGTTTGTAGATGTTAATGATGGACCCATAGAGTGCATAAGTAAAACTTCTGACATATCTCGCGATGTGAAAATCGTTTACACTACAGAATATCATCCCGATTTGATTGGTTGGAACGCCTGTAGTGATAATGGTTTTGTAAACACAATCACTTTAACCCGTGATTATAAAAATTGCGTTCTAAACAAGTGGGATGTGGATTGCATGTTTGGTTTGAGAGAAATAATTAATTATCGGTTGGAGTTAATGCAATCACACAAATCTGGAAGCGTTCTACAACCATGTAATCAAGCGTGTTGCAATCGAGCAGGGAAAGAAGAAAACATTGGATCAATCCAACTACGACGATGATGGCTGGAGTGTTTATGACGCGTATGAAAAACTGTTAAACATTGAATGTAATATTAATTCGCACAATGTATTATGTTTAATGGAAGTTTTATATCGCCGTCCTAGTTTTATTATGTCGTGTGTAGCGGAAAATATGCGCTAGAAACCAAGCATCGATGATGCTTTTATGTATTTCTTTTCATGTATTGTTTTTAAATATATGCATATTTGTCTAGTAAATAATTTTTAATCAAGCCTACAAGATAAAAAAATATTCTATGATGTCTGTATAAATATATTTGCATGCTAATTGTCAAGCAAAAGGCGTCATGCTGGCATCAAAGAAGGGTAAAAAATGAAGTGCAAACAAGGAACTGGTGTTATAAACAGTCTAATTAACAAACTTCCTGTAGAATTACACCTGCCAGGGTATCAATATTGTGGACCGGGCACAAAGCTACAAAAACGGTTGGCCAGGGGCGATGCTGGTATTAATGCCCTAGATTCGCACTGCAAAGCACACGATATCAGCTACAATACCAGCCCTAACGATTTAGCTGCAAGACATCGGGCTGATCATTTGCTCCAACAAAAAGCTTGGGAGCGATTCAAGTCAAAAGACGCAAGTTTGGGTGAAAGAACAGCTGCTCTAGCAGTTAGTGCGGCTATGCGTGCTAAGCGGTCATTAGGCATGGGTTTGAATAAATCAAAAACTAGAACCATGAAGCGAAAAATAAAGAAACGAAGAGTGAGAGCGTCGTTCAACAAAGTTCACCGTATGATTAAGAATAATACGAAAACTAATTATGTAAACGGCGGCGGAGGCGGTAACCCTATCTCTATGATTAAAAAAGCCTACGATCAAGCGAAGCTGGCTGTTCGACATTTTGGTGGAAAACGAAACATAGTAATGCCTCGTATCATTCCAATCCCTAAAAGTGGTGGAATATTACCATTTCTAATACCACTATTTGCCGGACTTTCTGCAACTGGAGCGCTCGCTGGTGGTGCCGCTGGAATAGCTAGAGCCGTTAACGACGCGAAAAACGCAAAGCAGCGTGCTGAAGAAGCTACTCGACATAACCGCACGATGGAAGCTATAGCCCTGGGGAAGAAAGGTAGCGGCATATACTTGAAGCCATACGGAAAACGCGGCTCTGCATTATATCTAAAACCATACACAAAGACCGGTTCTGCACTATATCTGAAACCACATCGCGGTTCAAAAAACTAATAAAGCTTCCCGAAAGAGCGTTAACAGATGTCGATTTGCGAAAGTTAGCTAGAAATGCGCCATACTTTAGAGATGTATTTATGCGCGATAATTTACCAAAAGAGGGACCTGCTGTGAACGAGTCAGCGATTGTAAACCTAGATAGTGTTTGGGACCAGGAACACATTGGGTGTGTTATAAGAAACGAGGATCGAGAGTATGGTATTATGACAGCTTCGGCAATGTAAAACCGCCATCTGAATTAATCAAGTACTTTCAGGGGATGCGAGATCTACTACAACTACAAAAGGACCAGGAGTTTAATAGTGTAATTTGCGGGCATTTATGTCTTAAATTTCTACATTCGTAAATGTATTCAAATTTTGTATAAATAAATAAAATATCTATACACATGTATCATTAATCAGTTACAATGTCGATAACATTCAGTTTGGAAGGTGTTGGTAATACAGCTTCGCATGATTTTTATCCACCGATTGAATTAGACGAAAAATACAATCATGTGATTTGGTCTGGTCGGATTTTTGGGTGTAATTCTATTCGAAATATTAACGACGGCAACGATAAATTATACTATATAGATAGTGATACTGCTAAAAATCTGCTAAAGCCCTCCATATCCCGCATGGATCATACGAAATAGATGAACTTAACAATTATTTAACAAAACAACTGGTTGCTGATTATCGTACAAAAACAAATTAAGCAAAGAAGAGGGGGATTGACGACTCCTCTATATTTAAACTGCGGGCAAACAATAATACTCTGAAATGCGAACTTCAGAGTGTTTATGCGATTGACTTTACGCAGCCGGGAAATATTGGTCGTATGCTTGGTTTCGAACCCAAAATACTCAGCCGTAATATTAGCCATAAATCTAGCTTGGATATTCAAATAATAAAACACACCAACATACACGTCGAGTGTAATATTATAAAAGGAGCGTACAGAAACGGGAGAATTGCAAAGACCTTGTACGAAGTGGACATTTCAGTACCACCAGGATATCGTTTGGATAAAATACCGAGCAATACCCAATATTTGGAGCTAAACACCCGCATTATAAGCAATATTAGCATCAGATTAGTCAATCAAAAAGGCGAACCGATAGATTTTGGCGGCGACGAGCCTTTCACTGTGAGATTGGAATTGAAGAAAGAATTATGGGGTTAAAATTTAGTAAAAACACTTTTTCTGTTGTAAACTGCGGCGGCCAGATCTGCGGCTCTAATAAAAACGCCGATTTCTATAAAAACAAATCATTCGCTGGAGGATCCATTAATAAAAATCAAGCCAACAACAACACATCATCACAGATATTTCGTGCATTATCAAGTAAGAAGAAGAAGAAAAATAAGAGCGTCAGCAATCACTTGACTGTAAGAGTAAAACTTTTCTTAAAATCAATCGGTGTTAAGGTGAAACAATAACAAAAAAAGGAAAAAAGATGAGGCGAACAATTAAATATTTTCGACGATGCTCATTTCGACGATTCAATCGTTAGATCTGATATTCACACGTACTTGCCTTATGGGTCCAATAGTTATGCGCCATCAGACGAAATCAGAATTGCAATTCAAAGCCAGGATTTGATTACGGCCACCCACGATAGTTTTCTATACATCGAGGGTTATATTACCCGAAGGCAAGCAGACGTCGCAAAAACGTGTGATTTAACAAACAATTTGCTTTTGTTTTGTTTGAAGAGATTCGATATGAATTGGGCGGACATCGCGGTGGACGTTAGCAGAAATCCTGGTATCGGGTCGGCAATGAAGGGCTATGCATCGTATCTGGTGCTGCAGACAAGAAAGCGCTGGCCCTACATTGGATGGTCTCCATTGAATGAGAACACTCTACAAGTGCAATTCAGCGCAAACGATGCTGATTTGGCCAAAAATTCGGGGTTTGTCTGCCTCTGAAGCACATATTCGATTTGCCGAACATTATAGACAGGTTATCGTGAATATGAAGCAGGAGCTTGTTTTGATCAGATCGAGAACTGATTTGGATTGTTATTATGGGGAGGCCGATGCGACCATAACGCTTTCCAAAATTCAATGGAAAGTGCCGCACTTAACACTCAGCGATAGAGCAAAGCTGAAACTGTTCGAGAAGATTAATAGAAACCCTGTAATCACCATACCGTTTCGACAATGGGAATTATATGAATACCCCGCTTTAAAGCAGGTTAAAACTGATACATGGCCGATAAAGACGTCTTCGCAATTAGAGAAACCCCGATGGGTTATTGTGGCTTTTCAGAAAAACCAAAGGAGACGCTCAAAAATGGCAAGGCGAGTGTTTTTGACAGCGGCAATATTACAGATATTAGATTACATCTTAATTCTGAGAGATATCCGTATGAATCCATGAATTTGGATTTTGGCACAAACAAGTATGCATTGGCGTATAGGAATTACATTAACTTTCAACGAGACTATTACGATCGAAACGAATGCAATATTGTCGGAGGGTGCGCCGGTTCGAATGTCACATCAACAATCTCCATTCCCACATTCGACTATCAACAATTTAAAAATTGCCCTGTCTTTATAATCGACTGTGCCAACCAGAACGAGAACTTGAAGAATTCTACCGTGGACGTTAAACTGGAATTAGAATCCGCAGCAAACTTGAAAACAATATGGGCGCATACTGTCTAATAATCCACGATGCCCTTATCCAATACAACCCGATAACGGCGAAGTCAAAAGGATGTAATACGGTCAATATGCAAGAGAAAACGAAAAGAAGACAAAAATATTCATATAACACTCGATGTAATTTTTGATAAATAAATAAAGTGCATGTACTTCTAAAATATCTTTAGTATGATTTAAATAACCCACTCGATAAGGTCGAATCGAGTAAAATGAAAATTGTGACTCAAAAGTATAGATTACCAGTGCATAATAATGAATTAATGATGTTATGCAATAGCGCGTCTAAACAAAGTAAACATGAGTGTCTTACTACCGAATACAGTAAGAGCAATCATGCGGGGCCCAAATTCGGGAAAAACTAACGCGATGTTCAGTCTTTTAACTGAAGCAAACGGTCTGAAATTTAAAAACGTTTACGTCTACTCCAAATCGCTAAACCAAGATAAATACAAGCTGTTGTATGAGATTTTAACTGCGATGCCCGGAAATAGGTTATTATACGTTCAGTGATAATGAAAATATTATGCCTCCTAACGACGCAAAACCCGACTCTGTATTTATTTTTGACGATATCGCGCTAGAGAAGCAGGATAATATTAGGGCATACTTCAGCATGGGACGTCATAACTCGATAGATTGTTTTTATTTGGGGCAAACGTATAGCAGGATTCCCAAACAACTGATACGAGATAACGCAAATGTTGTTATCCTTTTCCAGCAGGATGAGATGAATCTGAAACACGTGTACGATGATCACGTTAGTCCTACAATTAGCATGCAGGTTTTAAAGAAAATTGTGGTGAGTGCTGGACTACGCCGCATGGTTTTCTAATGATTAACAAAGACGCAGTTGATATAAACGGAGGACGTTATCGAAAGGGTTTCGACGAGTTTATATTACTTAAGAGCCGCAAGAATCTGTTTAGTTTGCCATCATATGCTCGTGGGTAAAATGGGTCAGATATATAGCAAGCAATTAGCTGGTGTTATGAGATAAAAAGTGCGATTTTCTACAATTGTAACTATCGAACATGCTCACATGTCATTGGAACATAAACAGGCTCGTAAAGGACACTGGCATTTTTATGCAATCGATCGAGCGAGGTTTGAAAAAGAATAAATCAGTGCGATGTCATACTAGCTACCAATTCTCGATATAAAACATGCGCGAAAAACATATGAATCAGAACCATCGTAGTTGTGCAAATTTAGAAAAAAAAAAAATATCTTAATATATATATTGGTATTATGTGTTGGATTTGATTAGTCCTCATAGTTAACAAACACGCGTCACACGGTGTGAGTTGAGAACAATGGATTCCAAAGAAATAAATTTAAAAAATAAGATACAGCAAGTTCGAGAATCGATTAGAAAAAATACAACGCTCTTAAACGTCAACGTTGGACGCCGGAAAAGCATTTGTGGATACATATAAACCGATAATAACACCGCTAACTAATATAGAGTCGACAATTAATTCGAAAATGCTGACGGAAAGACCAAAACTGAATGGCGAAGCAGACATCAAAGAAATCGAAACAGTTGCGGGTGCGTCGGATTCTTCTTCGAATGTCGAGTTACCTACGCCACGTTATGAATTAGAGAGATCGTATTCGAATTTACTAGAACGTCAGTACCATCCATTACCACAAAAATATATGGAAATGTTAATGAGCGATACGCGAGGTGATAAAGTTGACTTTATGTATGGAGTTCATTACGACGCTGATAACAATAAATGGGTTATTGGAGATTCTGTTGTCAATATTCGCGATAAGGATCTTATTATTAATGGACGTTTGTATAAGGGCACGCCGGCTTGTACGAACTGATATTTATGTAAAAACCAGATAGAAAGCTGATTCACAAATCAGATGAACTTAAGTATGTAAGCATTCTTTATGATACAAATGTTTATAGAAGAGCGTATACCCCGACGTCTGATTAGAGCAAACAGAAGCATAAAATATACTGACACAATCAAGCCATTATTACATAATCAACAAACACAAAAAAGCAGACTCGTCGTGTGCGAAATGATAAAGATAGCAGCGATGATGATAGTGACGAATCTTTGTCGTATCATTCATCGTCAAGCGGTGCGGCGGGGCGAGGTTTGTTTAAGAAATTCAGAAATAAACCCGAGAGTATAGATACTGGAACAACATCCATGAGTTACTGGACGAATTACAAGTTTTGTGGAGAGAAGACTGCCGGAAACAGCGGTGTTAGAAACGAAATAATATCAATTTTAGAAGAATTATACGAAGACGGCCACATCGAAAACATGCCTTATACTATATAACAACGTTCGTGCTGTGTTTTATAATTAATACTCGAGTGATACCCGAAACAATAATGACGTCTATAGACAAATTTGGCCGCTTACATAGCAATGCTAGCAATTGCTCAAACACATTAATCGAGCTCTAATAGCAAAAATTAATGCTATACAAAAACAGTGAACGGAGAAATCGCTACTCTTTTAACTGCGCTACCGGGCTATGTCAAAGCGAAAATGGATGCTGCATTCAAAGAGTTGTTTAATGAAAATCCGTCTGAGAAAAGCTAATCTATCAAATCGTTTGCTACACATACATGAACGCATAGAGGAGCTCGCGACATCAACAACAGCTTCGCCCATCTTGCGGGCAATGGAGAAGCTCAACAATCGTATTGTAGAACTTGATTTGATCAGCGTCGGTGATAGGACAAATTCTGGTGTATTTAATGGAACATCTTAAACAAAAAAGTTGTTGCAATCAACACCTACCCTAGAGACGTTTATAAAGACGTCTGTGGAGATACAAACTAAACATAAAGCGTCGCTTTAACATGTCTGTTGATAAATTTGACGCCCGTTATCGGTCTCGATGGGGCGCCGTCGAGTGTGTCATCTCTACGAGGCCCTCCAGGTGTTGGTTTTAAAATAACGCCAGACAACAACTACGACATGGAAAATAGAAGACTAATTAACATCGCAGACCCTCTCGATTTACATAACGCAATCAATTTAAAACTTATTTGGAAGATAAATATTTTTTAACGAAATGCAACTGAAAACGTCGGATATCCGGCAAATCGAAACCGATGGCGCAAATAAGGAATACGTGGACGCTACAAGTCGCGAACTTCAAAGATCAATTGACGCTTTTCAAAAATCAACTGACGCTTATGCGAATACTATATACGCCGAATTAAAATTAGCGATTAATAAAATTAATGATATTCAGCAAACGAACGCTAAAGACATCAACGAAATTATTCAAAAGTGATCCCCGATAAAGTAAAAACTAACGGTGAACGACACTACGCTAGATATGTTTAAGCAATCAATTCAAGAAACAATCCGTATGTAAACGGCCGATATCTGAACGAATTAAAATCTGATATCAAAACATTAAATGCCCGTCTAGGATTCCAACGTTAAATCTAGAGATGATTCTATACGTAATTTAAGATCAGATTTGAACAAAATGAATAGTCTGTTACAAAATTTAAGCGAGAACGCAAGCGCAACACACCGATAAACATGTCAAAGGAACAAGTTGTGAAATGAATTACATAAGCCCGCTAGAAGAAATTTCAGACGCCGAAAAGTCATTATTAGGGATACGACGACACGTGGGAATTAGATTTGGGCGGAGTTCCAACCGTTTTCGCGGACTAATAAAGGGTTTCGATACATCTTGGTTGTTATCGACCGTTTTTCGAAATATTTATGGCTGCGTTCTGTAAAATCCAAACGTGGTGAAGAAATTACTAAGGCGATGTCTGACATTTTCCGTAATTCGAGGCGCGCACCAAAAAATATACAAACCGATGCTGGAAAAGAGTTTTACAATAGTATTTTCGAAACTCATGGATAAGAAAAAAATTAATCATTATTCGACGTATTCTACAAAAAAGGCGACTATAGCCGAACGCGTGATACGAACCATAAAAAACCGACTCTATAAATTATTTAGTCTGCAAGGCAATTATCGATGGTATAATTTAATTGAACGGTGTTGCCAGAGACTATAATGATACGAGGCATAGAACAATTGGTATGAAGCCACGCAACGTAACATCAAAAACAGACTTAACTCACGTATTTGGTCGCATAAAATTGTTCTTGAACAAAACCACGTTATGGCCACAGGAGAATATCGTACGATATCTCTAAACATAAAGGTGTATTTTCAAAGGGTATAATCATAATTGGACTAGCGAGTTATTTAAAATCGCCAAAGTCCAAAGTTACAAATCCTGTTACATATTTGCTTGAGGGGGGGGGGGGGGGGATTCGCGGAGGTTTTTACCAAGGAAGAAATTATGAAAACTAGACACCCCGATGTTTATCTAATCGAAAAGTATTAAAACGGCGCGGTAACCGACTTTATGTTAGCTGGCTGGACACAAAGAAAACAGCTGGATCAATACCGAGGATGTTTTATAAGCGCTAAATACTTACTTATATGAATGTAATAGAAAGATCTGTAAATAAAAAAAAAAAAAAAATATTTGCATCTATTTATTTAAAAAAATCGCGCGGCGAGGAGTAAACACAATTACATAAATAAATTATATCTAAAATACATTTTGAAATACACGTGTACATAGAATTAAAAAATTATTCAAATTCACACTAATTGATACACATAAAACTTATTACTTACACACATATTTTTTAGCCACACAAGCTAATAAAACAAAAACACGCTATTGGTAATTTGAAAGCGTTTATGAAGACCTACAAATTTTTAAAAAACGTGCTAAAAAATTGATTGAATTCAAACTAGGCAAAATTCATAAAACGCATTCTACTTATTTTTTAAACATATAAAACTTAAAAATATTGGTTACAATGTAGCTTATTTCTAACAGCTAAACTTGCCTATAATTAAACAAGCAAGAGCGACTTAAGTTAGATCGAGATTTTAGTTACATAATAAATAGGAATATGGCAATGACAATAATTTAATTATAGATCAGATTATTATCATGCAGCTATTTCGTTATCGAGCAATGTCCCCATGCTAGCGTATTAATCCCGTCTGATTGAACAAAACGTTTATTATCAGAACCAGACAAAGCGATTTTATTTTGACGTATGCTAAAGACGTCATGCTTGAATGTTCTAATTATGTTCTGATCTCGCACAAATGTCACATTTTCTGTCAAACACATTAAGTAATCATCAAATGAAATGTTATTTTGAACAACCCTCTCTCAAACACCTTTAGCTTTTTTTTTTACTGTTTTACGTTATTGATTGCACTGTGTTCGTCGATATTTGAATGTTGTATTTTGAAACTATATAACTTGGATTTCAACCCAATAAATTCCGTCATTAT
The DNA here is from genome assembly GCA_030710515.1 of Abscondita cerata. Lineage (NCBI taxonomy): Eukaryota > Metazoa > Arthropoda > Insecta > Coleoptera > Lampyridae > Abscondita > Abscondita cerata. The sequence continues at coordinate 14,552 of JALBCR010003004.1, forward strand.
TCTACCCGCATTTTCATCTTCATCAACCCAACAACTTTTTATTACACCTGGTGATACCGAAAACGTTATTTTCTACATATTCGCTCGTGTCAAAAAGATGCGAATCTGCTTTCATAACGTCATATATATTATCAGTAAGATAATAAATCCGACTATCTGTGTCTGTATACAACAACTGCAATTATTGTGACCAAATTTTCTCATCATATATTCATAGTGGAAGCATATAGGGGAATTTAGAAATATCTAATATAACCATACCTACATAAATTGGTTTATTAATAAACACTTCTGTTTTGCTCATCTCAATTGCTACAGTGTTATTATCAAAGATTGTTCTACTATGAAAATTTGGCTGATTTATGTAGTGACGCGCCCCGAAGCGTCCACTCCCATCGTTGGACTATTTTACGTTTTTGTGTTTTCTAACGTTTTCCATGCTTTTACCAAAACCGCATTATTTAAAAGTTTGTACAGATTCTTTTCAAAGTCGTTTGAGAATTCATTCTTAATCGCGTATTTAATTCTATATATGGCTTGAGCCAAGCGGATTGTTTGAATGAGAGAATTCTGTGAATTTGTTTTTAAGATCATACTGTGGTTTAAACATTGCTGTAAATTTCTGTAATGAATTATATAGCGGGTTTTGTTATGCAATGTAGCTAACAATTTTTTTTGTTTGCAATTTGGCGGAAATTTATGTTCGGGACAAAAGGGCAAATGATTGTGTGAATCGTATTTTTTCGGGATAATCCAGATCAACCTCCAAAATATAACCTACGTGCGAGTCGGGACGAATATTAAAACAAGTCAAAATTAATGATTTCGTTGTTATTTAACCAATTAAAATCGCCCGTAGGCAAGCTAACTGCTCATTCCCGTAGAATAAAAGATTGTTGAAATCGTAATACATCAAGTATGCGTCAGGCATTGCCGAGTTATAATTATTTAAATATTTATTATTGGTTTTTATACCGCACGGAACATTTGCGAAGTTCCTCTTATATCTCTCTATAAACATTAAAATATCGACGTCTGATAGCAATTTAATTCAAACTAGTATGTCTCATCATGGCTTCCCAAGCATATGCAGGAAGGCTAATATAATATGCGGGATCAATCGCGTATGTTGAAATGCATCGATGCCTGAAATTTTGAAACACATCCGCCAACAAAAGAACATCGCATTTTAAATATAAATCTACATATTCACCTAAATTTTTAAATTGAATGTCTTCCATACTGTTTCCGCGTGTTTGTAATCAGAATCGGAAATGTTTGTGTTTGTTAACTTATCAAAAATCGTCTTTACTCGGCAGCGCAACAATATCCGTCAATTTTTCATAACAATCTAAATAACTGTAACACATAACGCCTTTTCTCGAAACCAAATCAAATTCATTTCATTCAAATCTGAAAATTGGGTTTTGAAATACAGAGCTGGTTTATATCTAAATACGAAGCCAATTTTTCTAAAGAACTATTCAAAACCTAAATGAATCGATAAATCTAAATTTCATGTTGTTTTCGAAGGTTCCTTCAAATCCGATATATTTCTCTTTAGTTAAGGGCACAACGTAAATATTCTTGCATTTTTTAATTAGCTTTCTGATAAATATATGACCGTCGTAATTCGTTAAAGAGTGAAAACTATAGTAGCTGTAGCTTGCGGTTAAGTGATTAGGGATTTCCACTTGCAAACTGTATGCTTCAATATTTGTGATAGTCAGTGGTACTTAAAATTTCTACATAGGTATTCGTCATTAAATTGCAATTGGCCAGGAATGTTATTTTCATTTTCCTTATCACTAATGAGCTTGTTATTGTTATTATTAATAAATAAACAATTAGACGTCGCTTCGGCCACTCGTTGCAAGAACGTTCTTCTTTATTGATTACGTGTGTTTAAGTGTTTATCTCAAATGCCCGGTGAAGTTTTAAACTCAACTCAAATGTTCGTAATAAAATTATTACAATATTTGAATTAAGAGAAAGAAAAACGGCGGTCCCTTGATTTCCGTGCTGTCTGTACAACAGGTAAGTGAATTATAGCAACATTTGTGCAAATATGTTAAAATGAACTATTTTAGAGAGTGAGTGATGCTTGAGTGTTTCGTTAAGAACTGTACAAAATGTAAAAGAAGAAATACAACGAAAATCCAATACTACGCACACCAAATAAATCTCGCAACAAAAGAAAGCGAAAACGATTGATGCTTCGCACGAAGTCAAAACCGTATTAAATCATCGGTCTATACTATGTACGCGGAAAATATCTTTCCTGAGCACATACAAAAGTTTTTGGCTGAAAGGCATGGACACGAAGTAAAACAAACAAGTTTGTTCCATTTATTACGGATATGGATTCGAATACAAAAAGATGACAATAGACGTGCTCTTGCGAACAATCTCACATTGTAGCGTTAAGAACCACGTTTCTGGATTCATATGCAGCCAACTATAATTTGCCAACACTCGAACATTTGTTTTCTTAGATGAAACTTGATTTTTCAAAAAGGTACGTACGTCTCTGATGGATATATTTTTTCATAATTGATATCATTTTGTGGTATAAACGATCCTGGCAAGATGATTCGATAAAAAGTGTTCGTAAATTGCAGACTGAGGGAAAGCGGTACATCGTTGTCCATGCCGGAACAAAAACGGATTCGTTCCTAATGCAGATTTAGTATTTCAACAAAGGAAAAACGGCGGATTATCATGACAATATGTCCGGGGATTTGTTTAAAAATGGGTTTGTGATAAATTATTACCCAATTTGATCCAAATTCAATAATTGTTATGGACAATGCACGCTACATTCTACCATAGAAGAAAACAGCCTTCTGTTACGTGGAAAACAAGAAATAAGAGAGTGGTTAACGAAGAATAATATTGTATTTCCTGATACCTTAAAAAGATTTATTAGATTTGGCGAAACAACACCGAAAACAAAACGTTTACGCTATCGACAAACTTATTGAAGATGCTGGACATACGGTTTTACGTCTTCCACCATACCATTGCTAATTCAACCTGATTGAGCTTTAATGGGTATTTGAACAGTATTATGATAGGCATATTGGTGAAAACTGTTATACAGACGACAACGTTGAAAAACATGAAACGGCGCTGCAGCAAGTAACACCGGAAATATGGTCTAATACGGTTACTAAAACCGAAAACTTAATTATGGATTATTGGCAAAAGCTTCAAAATATTGGAAGCATTGTGTAGTAAATAATATTGTAATAAACTTAGCAGAAGATGATGAAACTGACAGCGAGAACGAAGACAGTGATAGTGAAAATGACGATGAATGTGGTAATGAGGAGATATCAATATAATGTAACAATTATAAAAAATAAATGGTTAGAACCCCTAACTTCTTATTTAAAAGTTTACATTTGAACAAAAGGAGCTCATTATTCCATTGTCACTCAAACAATACTTAATGGTGTTGTTTACCTGTTTATTGCTCGAGGCGATTAGACATGCCCAATATTTTAGGTAGGTATAATATAAAATGTTAGAAGAGGACAACACTATAAGAGTATGTGATTTTGAAATTAAGCGCTAATCACTTAACCGCAAAGCTACAGCGAAAATACTATACAGATATCACTTTTTTTAACTGTAATTTAGATTACAATCTTGATGAGCCGCGGTTTTATAAGATCCCAGTATGTGGTCGTGGTCATGAACTTGATATCATTTAATTAAAAACGTTTTTCCGCATATTCACAGTTTGTTGCACGTTCAAATTATAATTTTTCCGCGTCTGTTAGAGGCAACATGGGGACAACTTTGTCGAAAATATTTTTTAGAAAATGTGTTCGATATTTGAATTAATTCGTCTATAAACCACTCGTCGCATCTAACCCCGTGTATTGCCTGTAGTAAGACACGCTGCTATCGAAAGCACAGTGCAAATATTAACTACGATTAAAGGGTTGATGATATTGAAATCTTGTCATCAAAGAAGCGCCATCGTCATCGTTTCGTTTATTAAAAGGCATTCAAAACGCATATAATAAAGGTAATAACACGATTCTTACTATAATTTTTAAATACAACTGTTGATCCTTTTTGGCATGATAACTTTACATTTGTTTAAATTTATACATTCATTATGTTTTTCCAAACGTTCAGAGCTAGAGAAATAATTTAAACAGCGCTCGCATAAATAAATCGCGTGATGGTGTTTTTTGTGACTTGCGACGTCGCGATAAATGCTTGATTAGACAGTAAATGAAATTTAATACTGACTTACTACTATTGCTGGAATCGATTTCATCTTGAGTTGTACTGAAATCACCACCTGCGGAGCGTCTGCATACAACGTTGTCTAAGTCGTCGGCTTCGAATCTTGATCACCGTCGTTGGCGTCCTCATCGCTGCTATCGGCTTCTACCTCGTATCGATCCTGTATCATCAGCAGGTTGACATGGTTAGGCTTCACGTTTGATGTAAGATACACCGTGATAAACTTTCCATTCCTCTTCTTTGGAGCATGTACACATTGATTGAAATATTACTATTTTGACGTTCAAATTTCGATTTGAACCAATGTCATGGGCTGGTTGATGTCTAGGTTTAATTTTTCACTATAATGCGGATACGATGTAACACGATTGATGTTTATTTTACGAGAGGTGGCCAGCGCCGCTATTATACACCAAAAGAAGTTCCGTTGTCCTTGTTTTGAATGTTGATTACAGCATGTTTGAGTGCTATTTCGCGAGGCAGGGGCAAATAAGAGGATGCATGTAGAACGTCGCCGCATTTGTTGATATTGACACCCAAGGATACGATGCGACAAAGTGCCCACCCGGAGTCTTTTCGTCAAAATTTTCCATTTTTTCATCAGAGATTGCACGACATTTTCAGCAAACCACGCCAAAACCGCTTATTCAGTGTTTCGTTGTCTTCGTTCATCATTAACAAATAATTTTTAGTTGAAAAGTGTTTGACGTCACGCGTTTCACCACCGTCTATTGAATTCTTAAGAAACTCACCAGATAACGCAAAGTTTATTTTTATATTTTGTTTTTTTTCGAATTAATCGGATTATTCTCAACCAGATCGCTTCGAGACAGTTAGAAAATGATTCGACGTATTTATGGGTTAAATTCAGAACGATGCTTGTTCTAATTTACACGAAAAGGCTGACTCTGTATCAATCCAGCGAATTCTGCTAGACCGTTCTCTTTGACGGCTTTTTCTTCTTTTTTAACTCGCATAATAAAGTTTTATATAGCAGTAAATTTGAAATAAACGTTTGAATAACATATCTTGATGTATTTACCAGAACACTATTCTGCACTTTTGATGCCAGCGAACGTATTTAGATATTAGTTTTAAAACACATCGATTTTTCTTTCATACTTTTTTTTAACCAATAAATTGTAAGAATATTTTATTTTATCATGACCCTCGTTGTTAAATTATTTAACGACATTTAATGTTAAATTTTCTTATCTAAATTAATATACCGCATTTATTATGTAACTAAATTGCACTATATTTTATGGTCGCGCGAGCTTGAATGGATGGTGTGTTACTGGTCAAACACGAACTGGAGCTGGTCGACGGTTACACCTGTATGCAGTTTTTTTGTACCCACCCTCTTAATAGCTATTGGCTTTTGTTAAAACTATCAATAACATCGTTGCTAAAATGCGTTACAAGCCTTAGGCAGATAGTAGAAGTGCTTGATATAGACTATTACGCAGCGTCCATATTTACCGTCGAAACGCGAATGCCGTCAATTACATATTCTTTATTCAACTCTAGGTCTTTAATTAAACCCTTTGTATGAAGCTCGCATTTGGCTACTTTATTTATTAATATTATCAACCATCGACAACACACACGTCGGTGACGGGGTCGAGCTTGATGATTCTGACATCGTTGTGAATAATTTAATACAGACTGAGATTATGCGTCAACCCTTTCGTGTTGATATACCCTAATTCCCACCACTAAAAACTCTCTTGGTTTTACAGATTTAAACAGCTTTAATATCGAATTATGACAGCCGGGATTTTTTTCATTTCTGTTCGAATTCTTTCATTATAAATTGCGATTAATAAATAACTATGTGAGTTTAACCACAAACAAATCAGAATTTATTAACGAGAAGTTGACTGCTTTTCTAACCAACGCAGCCAGTCATTATTTAAGCACGATTCGCTAAAATTATTCTTTGCGCTGTTTTTTACGAGCCATTTATTGATATGATAACTTTTCATACACCAAAATTGCGCGACCCACATTAACTGAAACATGTACATAAAAAGTTGATTTACTTGAATTATAATTAAGAAAACATTTTGGTTTGTTAACACAACGTAAATGTGCGAAGATAATAATTTTAAGTTTACGCATAAAATATTTGTATTGGGATAAGTTATAATTTATCAAATTAAAATCTAGCTGTTACCTATACATATTTAAATAACACACCCATTTTCTTCTAATGAATAATAAAAATTTAATTAGAATAATTATTGATTTTAGAATATTTCACACGGCCTTTTGGGCCCACCATGTTGGTTTTTTGTTACATCACACAAAACACTAAATCAGGGAATGACCATTTGTTGCTATACCAATACCTGCGTCTCGTGTTATAGAAATTTTGATGATATCGCTAAGAGACAGTTTAAATATACGAGCTTTTTATCTACTATACCCAAAGACGATCCGTATAATAATTTACTATTGTGTACAACCAACACGGCTGATGTAATCAAAGAATACGCATTTTGGTGGCGTATTTTTTCTTGCTGTCGCATGCAACGGCCAAAGCCACCCATATAGTGATAATTTACACAATCAACTATTGTGAGCCGCCACCACAGTGAATATATCACGACTATAAACGATTTTCCAGACCACCTACGTTTAATCAGTCAAGCTAGAGAAGGCTTAAAATTAACTAAAGTTCTAATGGGTAATTAAGCTCATGCGTTTTACTTCCGAATTAATACAAATTATTATATATTTAATTGTATAGTTAAATCGATTACGATTAATATTTGCCTGTGATTTTCGTTTTTCTTCAGCTTTTATCTGCACAGTCAAAGTCGCCCCCTCATAATGATAATTTACGACGCGTAATTAAACTCGTTCGTTTTACTGAAATAGTACAAATTATCATATATTTAATTGCATAGTTAAATCGATTTAATATTTTTACTTGTGATTTTCGTTTTTCTAAGACAGGAGCCTCCTCTTGCTTGTTTTTCACATTGTCCCATGAACTCAATTCTGTTGCGCATCAGGTGTAGTTTTTTTCACATTAACCAATAAAAAGCGGTTTCGATGATAATTAGGGTTGTGTGGTTTGTCTCATCTTATATCGCGTCTCTTTTGGGTTGCATATAAAAGTGAAAATTTTACGTTTTGGGCCAAAAATGCCTCGACGACGTCAGTTAACAACAACGAAGATGTCCGTGTGTGTGGTTGACTCGAGCCACAGTACCATACGAGGATGATGATCATTTCCGTCGAGTGCACCCCAGGAGTATGAACATCGAGCAAGGTCGCTGGGCGTTGTTGTATGTATTTTTTACTTTAAGTTATGTCGTTATATATAAAACTCATTGCTATTAAGCAAGTGAATTTTCATTGCAAGTTTTGCTAATAATTTATAATAGCTAGAGTTCGAGTCGGCGACCGACAACAGCTCGCGAAAGGCTACGTGCCCGCTAGCGGCTCGAATACCCGCGGATGTCCAGCCAACACCGCCGCCGCCAATTCTCATCTCCGTTGGATGAAACAAACACGATAGAAATCGTATATATTTATTTATAAATCGCAATTTTAAATAAATTAAAACTAACGTTTTATGATTTATATCAATCAACTATGTAATTTACAGGTGGTTGTATGTGAGCCGAAAAAAGTGTTTTAAGATTTTCGGTCTTTGGAAAAATAAGCGGTTGTTATTTTAAACTAATAAGTGCTTAATTGTGTTTAAACCATTTGTTATTTATTTCCAAGAAGTGTTGACAAAAAACAGTCAGTCTAGGTTCTAACTTGTTTGATTAAACGTGGGTCTACTTAATTAATTAAATCCACCCGTTGCAATCTATGCATTTATAATTAGCCAACACCTGCAACATCGAGAGAGAGAGATAGCTTGGTTAGAAAAGGACATAATCCCTGTTCCAACTTGTTCGGTAAATCTCGAGTGCGGCTTAATTAAACCCACCCGTGACGAGGGCAGCGTCGACGATTTGTAATTATAGACGGCCATCTGCATATCATTATCAAATATATCATAATTCTAATCAAAATCACCACCTTAACAACGCTCCACCTTCCGGAGGCGGTGAATTATCCAATCATTGCACTATATGAACAATACCGAAAAGACGACCACACCCCACAATTCTAATCAAAATCGCCGCCTTAATTGCGCTCCACCTACCGGGGGCGGCGAATTTTCCAATCATCATCGCACTCATATGAACAAGTACTGAAAAGATGGCCACCTTTCAATGGCTGAGTCCACTATCAGCCACCTTACTTCATCAAGGGGGCGGTAAAGGGCTGCAGCAATTACACCCACAAGTACCGAGAGTAATTAAAAATGTAGCAAGTACTGAGAGTAATTGAAAAAGCACTACATGTACATCGTTTACACCCCGCAAGCGCACATGCATCAACCATCTTACTTCATCAAGGGGCGGTGAAAAGGGTTGCACCAATTACACCCCACAAGTACCGAGAGTAATTAAAAATGTAGCAAGCACCGAGAGTAATTGAAAAGCACTACATGTACATCGTTTACACCCCGCAAGCGCACATGCATCAGCCATCTTACTTCATCAAGGAGGTGGTGAAAAGGGTTGAACCAATTACACCCCACAAGTACCGAGAGTAATTAAAAAGTAGCAAGCACCGAGAGTAATTGAAAAGCACTACATGTACATCGTCCACACCCCGCAAGCGCGCGCAATTACACTAAGTACACGCCGTGTACTTGCATGTACAGAGAGTAATTGCAAAATGTACTAGTTATTGCTGCTGAATGCCCCATTAGCTACTACTGAGATAGATTAATTTTGTTTTCTCTTCTAAAATAAAAGAGATAGAAATTTAGTTTCCCCCAATCGAATTTTTTAAAAAACTTTATACTCAAATTTGCCGTACCTTTGTGGGACACCCTGTAAATAAAAAGTAAATACAACCGATTCAATATATTTTTTCTTTAAAATTAAGAACTTTTGAAAAAACTTTAAGTAACTTGCTGTATACAGATTAAATGGAGGAACAACAGTACCAAAACGTGATCCAAATCCTAAAGAAACAGCGGGGATATTTTCAAAGTTGACTTTTATGTGAGAAATTTTTTCAGCAATATACATTAAAATTACTAAGTAATATTGAAGGTACGCACTTCAATATTTTGAAAGCCCGCAAAAGGAATTTTCTGAAGATGATATTTGCGAAACTCTATCAAGGGATAAATCCGAAATTTTGGCAGGTCAAGCTAAAGATTCCCGGTTTGGCATGAATTAAGCAAATGCGAAAGAAATGGCACACTTCCTGATCTAAAACTGTTTTTTTGAGAATGCAACGGATTTAGCATAGTGAAGATTTTATAGGATATGTTTTTAAACGATTTAGTATTTAGGTAAGTTATCTACTTGTGACTGGGTATGGGAAAAGATACTTTAAAAAGATTCGTTTCAGAACAAGCAAAGAACTAAATTTTTGGAACACTAGGTCAAAAAATTGGTGATTCGTATATTGTCTTAAAACAAACAAACAATGACATAATTTTTTCCACAAATTTGACACCCTATAATTTCTCTTTAATCCGATTTCAAAATATCAATAATTCAATATTGACCAAAAATAAGTTAAAGTAGATACTTTTTTCCCTGACCACGTCTCATCTATAAATTTAGTAACAATTGACCTTCTTATAATCCATAGAAAAACTTGGATAACAGTTTGGCGTTGAACGCATTAGCTACCAGAGCTTTCAAATATGTTACTATAAACAAAGCCCTAAATACTTCTAGTAAGAATTTTTTTGATCTGCAAATCGGTATCAAACTCTAATTAGGGCAATTTTCAATTAAATAATGCTCGAAATAACGCTTCAATCAAAATAAAGTGTATGCTCAAATGTAAAATTCCAGTACTAATTTCGAAATATACTTTTAAGCCAGTAGTATAAGACTTTAAATCAAAAAATAATTGCTACAAAAGGTTTTATTGTTTCAATGGCTTCATCTTTAGTTTAATATAAATGTTCTCAGTTTTTCTCCTTTTCAGAGTTGTACCTAAGTGGGAGAGGGGATTAAAATGTACCTCCAAAGTAGTATTTTTGGGGTCATTTGCGACATCCAGTTTCATCTTTTGTCATTCTCTACAAAAAAAATTACTGTTTTATGTCTTGTGTGTGAAAAGATAGTTGAGAAGAATGAAGCAGTGACTGTAAAAGCAAGAGGAATTCAAACTTTACTGAAGTGCACTGAGAAGAGACGTGATTGAAAAAGGATGTTATTTTTTAAACATGTGGTATCGTGAAACTTATGTCTTAGGTGTTATAAACCTTACACCAGAAAAATGTGGCACAAGTCAATTTTAAACAACATGCATCCAATATCCATTGCTGTCAGTACCGTAACTACTTGAGAATTTGGAGTCATAAAAACTGCAGCTGCTCAAGGATATCGAGATAACAGAAGAAACCCGGTGTGATGAAGGTAGTTATCATCGAGAACTTCATGAGAAATACATTGAGGGCATGGAAGATGAGAGTTTTCATTGAAAGACGTTTTGGAAGATTTTCCTGCATAAAGTAAGTGAAAAAAAAGTTAAAGACTCTGAAGAATAGACAGTACAAGAATGGTTAGAAAATCTTGTCCCACCAATTGTATAAATCCAAACAAATGAGGAAGAAGAACACCTCCGAGTTGTTAGAGCAAAGCTGACTTATTCGACTAAGATATCCGTTCAAAAGTTTTACCTTTATAGTTACACTATCCCAACGCTTTCTGGAAAACTCTGACAATGATATTTTACAAACCCTACTGGTGTTGCTTGACTCAATCATAATGAGAGGCAAACAAACTCAAGCCAACGGCAGAAAAACAGAACCACATTAATTTCTATTGGTCATGCAGTAAGATCTTCCACCAGATCAACACAATGAAATAATATTAGGGTACGTGACCAAACATGACGTTAGTGGTCTAAGTTTTTTATTGATATTGATATTTTGTTGATTAATTATCAACTTCTTCAAGAAAATCAAAAAAAACTTGCAGCGCATGGCAATACATGCTGAAGTTGACAAACTTCTTTAAACAATAACAAATAATAATCATCATCAAAGGTTATACCGCATTAAACATTACTGTAAGGGAGGTAAAATATTGATATCAATAAAAAAACTTAGACCACTAACGGTTGATGTAGTCACGTAAACAATATTATTTCATTGCGCTGAACTGCTTACCAAGACCAATTACGTTTTTTATCAGACATAGCTCTTTTCATTCCTCACTCCAAATTGGGGTCGGAACCTTCTTGTCTAGGAAATACGGTTCCAGAGAGCTAATGCAAATGTCAAGTAAACTTGGTTTTTGCTTTTCGTATGTTGAGGTCAAAATGTTTGAGGTCTCTTGTATGAATCATCCTCAGAGCTATAACTACCCAAATTCCTTTTATCAATCGATAATGCAGATATAATGTTGACACAATCGATGCCCGTAATAATTTCTATGCCATGAGTGAACTAGTAAAGTATCATGTTTGAGAACTTGACACATGATTGTTGAAGAGTGAACATTAAACTGTTCGATTTTAAATTGATTTTAGATAAATGGAAAAACAATGATATTCCTGTTGGAATGGCAAATAACGTGCTCTGAACGGTACTCGACATCAGAGACACTATTCTTCCATTCATCAACGCATCTGTCAGTAACTATGATTCTCTATACACTTCACTTCTCACTGTAAATCGAAAAATTGCAAAACAATAGACAAAATGTATTTTCGTAAGATTTGAACACACTCTCTATCTTAAAGCACGTAAGATAGTGGCATCTCGGACCTCGATTTGGCCGTAATCATGGTTTAGTTGAGAGGGCAGCTATATGTTACATTATCAATGGCTGCAAGAGGCTATTCAGCATATCTTACGAGCAGGTATGAAGAGAGAAAATAATGTTTGGTCGTGCTTATTCACGTTCTTTGCCAATCTAATTTTTTTCACATGTCACCCTCACAAGATGAATAAAAATGAAACAATTTCCTTGGAAACTTTTGATCCACAAAAGTTTAAAACAGATGTTTCTGTAGCAGAAACTTGAAGATCTCATTGCCAAATTATGGATTCTTTACTTCGATATGACTTACTCTAATGTAGTAAGTAGAGAGTAAATATTAGCAAACGATAAAAAACCTTTTAAAAGTAGTTTTTTTGTTTGCCCCTCTGAACTAATTAGGGTTAAAAGCGAACATTATGATTTTGTTTGTGTATAAGAAGTCTATTTTTCCATTAAAATAAATGTGGTTGGAAAATATGCACTATTATTTTAATAAATCAAGCCGCCAATCCAATTTGACGAGTATTAACGATTTTGATTCAAATTCTAATACGAATTCACTGGCTAAAATTTAAAAATCAAAAATTTTCAACGGCAAAATTAAAAAAGGTTGAATAATTTTCTGTAAACAAAAAATTGCAGCTATGCATTGATGCCGGTTTGCCTCTTTGCGGGTTAGTACGATGACTTTCTTGTTACTTAGAAGCATAGTTTCTTCAATCAAAACACCTCTCGCTTCGCTCACTAAATTGTGTAAACGTAAATGTTATTAATCAAAATCAAAATTTTTGTAAATAAATTATTAACAACAGTATCTATTTTAAAAATGCCTTTTGTGTAAATGCGTACAAAAAAGAATTATCGCAACTAAATTCAAACGTATTCAGATATAGCACTTAAATTAAAATTTGATTATTACAGCCCGGGGCAAGTGATATTTTTGGGTTGCATCGTATCTCATTATTTGGACCTCGAAGAAGTAATAACGAAATTCCATACTTCAATGTAGCAGGTTTGGTTCTGTCCTCTTTAGGTTCCGTTTGTATCAATCAATTATCGATAACGGAAGGACTTCATGCAGGGATGGATGTGAGAATTGCGGCATGCTGTCTCATTTATCAAAAGCGCTAAAAATAAATCAATCAGCATTTGGTAAAACAACAGTTGGTCAAATGATCAATTTACTATCAAATGATGTAAACGTATTTGATCGGTCTATAGCATTGTTGCCGTCGGTTTATATTTTACCAATTCAATTAGTTTTCTTTACGATATTGTTGTATATCGAAATGGGAATATCATCATTTATTGGAGTAGGCATCATCATAATTTTAATTCCTTTTCAAAGTAATAAAATTGTATTCTACTTTCTAATATTCATGCATGTTTTTCAGATTTCCTAGGAAAATTATCAGCAAAGTATCGTTTACAAGTCGCTACAAGAACCGATTCCCGAGTCAGATTAATGGACGAAATTATTCGTGGTATTGAAATTATTAAAATGTATGCCTGGGAAAAATCCTTTGCAAGATTGGTGGCCTATCATCGTCGATTGAAATTGAATCATTAACAAAATCATCATACATTAAAGGAAGTTTTTTGATTTACTTTTCTACATTTCCGTGCCTTTGTTTTTAACAACGCTATCTTATGTTCTTCTTCTTGGTAATACTGTAGATGCAAAGAAGATTTTTACACAACTGCGATATTTAATATTCTGGCATTTAATATGGGAACTTTCTTTCCTCAAGCTGTTGCTTCACTAAACGAACTGAATGTGTCTTCGGTTAGAATTAGAAAATTTTGCTTCTTGGTGAAGTTCATAACGTTACATGCGTCAGTGAAGGTGCTCCTATACAATTACGAAACGTAACTGCTAAATGGACTACATCTATAGAAAATACTTTGAGTAATTTAAATGTTATAATTGAAGAAGGGACTTAGTTGCTATTATTGGAGCAGTAGGAAGTGGTCCAGTTTATTGCAGAGTTTAGTTGGTGAAATTAAATTAACTTCAGGAAATGTATCACTTAACGGTAGTGTCAGTTACTCATCCCAAGATCCGTGGATTTTTAACAGCAGCATTCGCCAAAATATACTGTTTGGAAATCAAATGGACGAAGTACGTTACAGAAGTTCTAAGTGTATGTGCCCTCTCAAGAGACCTAAAAATGTTTATTGCTGGAGATAAGTCAATAGCAGGAGAACAAGGTTCTGCGTTAGTGGCGGTCAAAGAGCTCGTGTTAATTTAGCGAGGGCTGTTTACCGCGATGCGGACATTTATCTATTAGACGATCCACTTTCGGCAGTAGATGTTGATGTTGGCAGGCAAATATTTGACAACTGCATTTGTGGATTTCTAAAGAAAAAAACCGTGGTGTTAGTAACTCATCAATTGCAATATTTGCAAAAAGTTGATAGAATCATTGTCTTATAGAATGCAAGTTATATCAGATGGAACTTTTGAACAGTTGCAAAATTAGAAATAAATTTCGCAAATTATTTAATCGCGATTTGATGATGATGAATCTAGCAAGCAGCACAATAAGTACGCTTCCTCTATTAGAACTATGTGATAGAAATTCGGCAAGTGGAAGAACAACGGAGCACTGGAACTGTTTCAGCTTCAGCTTACGTAGATTACGTTGCAGCTTGTGGTAGTAAAATTCCCTCATCGTTTCTGTTGTCATTTTGTTTGTTTTGGTTCAGTTACTACTTAGTGGATCTTTCTACTTTGTGACTTACTGGTAAGAAAAAATCAGTATCAATTTAATAACCTGATTTAACATTTGTAGGGTAAACTACGAACAAGCACTCAGACAAAAATGCTTTCATGACTTATCTAACGATCATGAAACGTTGAATTCTCGAAGTTATTTATTTTCATTTATTCAGGACTGACTGTAGCCATGTTTGTGATAACATTGTTGCGCAACACAATATCATTTAAATTTTGCATGCAATGTTCAACACACCTTCACGATTCCATGTTCAGCATCGTACACGCAACGATGCAGTTTTTTAACGACAACAGTCCAGGAAGGATTTTGAATCGTTTTACCAAAGATATAGGCGTTATAGACGAATTACTTACCATTAGCTATGGCTATTACAAGCCAAACAATCGTTTCAACTATTGGAATTTTAGTTGTTACTTGTGTTGTTAACCTTTGGTTGATTATTCCAAGTATTGTCATTTTGATAGTATCAATTTATATCAGAAACTTTTATTTATCATCGAGTATAAATATTAAACGACTCGAAGGCATTAGTAAGGTTTTTGAAATTTTTATTAGAAACGTACATGTTTACATAAAATTTTAGCTAAAAGTCCAGTGTTTGGTCACCTACATGCAACTTTTCAAGGTTTAACCACGGTGCGAGCATTTGAGCTCAAGAAATTTTGAAAACGGAATTTTATAAATAAACAGGATTTGCATAGTTGCGCAAATTTTTGTTTCTATCTGTAAGTAGGGCATTGTCGTATTGTTTGGATTTGATAAGCTTCTTGTATTTAACAATGATTACGTTCTTACTAGTAGTTATAAGGGGTGAGTTTAAACATCAAGAACAACATAGATTCTTAACGATTGTTTTCAGAACTCTATGGTGGAAATATTGGTCTTGCAATAACACCCAAGCTTTGCAACTTTTACTGCAATTTCAATGGGGTATAAGATATTTAACCGAAATGGAAAATTTCATGACGTCAGTAGAACGAGCATTGGATTATAATTTATTGATCACGAACGTGATTTTACGAACTTAAACAAACCCGATTGCTGTGGCCCGCATCAGGCATGATTGCCTTTGAAAACGTTTACTTAAGTTATTCTCCAGATACGCTAGTACTACAAAATTTAAATTTTATTATTCAGCCAGAAGAGAAAGTGGGTATTGTTGGTAGAACCGGCGCAGGAAAATCGTCGATGGTATCCGCTATATTTCAGTTATTTGAGATCGAAGGTAAAATTTAATAGACGATGTCAACATTAAAGAAATCGGATTGCACGATTTGAGAAAAAAATTTCTACAATTCCTTAAAATCCTATTTTATTTGCTGGTTCTATTAGGAGAAATTTAGATCCTTTTGACGAATATTCAGACGAAGCGTTATGGAAAGCTCTGGAAGAAGCAGAGATGAAAGAAGCTGTTGAGGCTTTAGATTTGGTTAGTTGTTTGTAATATAAGCATAATTTGTTATGTAGAATAGGATTACAGATGGAAATAACGGAAGGTGGCTTAAACTTAAGTGTCGATCAGCGTCAGTTAATTTGTTTAGCGCGTGCCATAATACGTAACAACAAGATATTGATTTTAGACGAGGCGACTGCTAATGTTGATCTTCAAACAGATGCAGTTATTCAGAAACTATAAGAAGAAAGTTCGCAAAATGTAACGGTACTTACCATAGCTCCAGATTGCAAACAGTTTTAGACTCAGATCGGATATTAGTGTTAGACGCCGGGTGAGATTGTCGAATTTGATGACCCAAAACCTTATTGCAAAATTCTAATGGCTATTTTTATAAAATGGTACAGAAAGTTGACCAAAACGTTGTTTCGAATTTGGTGGGTTTGTCGAATAGTGCAAAAGTTGATTTTGTAAAAGATGTTTAATAATAATTAATCTTAGTGTAGCACATTGTATACCTCTAATTACTTGAAACTTATTGGATTGAAACCCTATTAGGTTAAGAAAATATGTTAAATTTACGTAATATATTGTTGCGATTAGAAATTACACAAATAAAATTATATATAGGAAGGTAAGTTGCCTAACCTAGCGGTATTTATAAAATTAAAGAAAATGGGGTACAGTTCATAGTGTGTCCGGAGAATGTTGGATTTAATGGAAACTTGAAATGATGGTCTTTTATTTATAAATCCCTCCTTATTTAAGTTCGTTAGAGGCTTCCTTTCTAGTAACTAAAAGTAAAAAAATTGCCTTACCAGTAGCAGAAAGTAAATTTAAGTACCTTCGTGTTTAATCCTTGTAATTATGTAGTATGTAATTAAATTAGTGATTTCCAATTAGTTATAGGATTGTAATTAGAATAGTAGTAATTAGAAATGTAGCTCGTAGGTTGCAGACGGTTATAGACTCGGATCAAATATTACTGTTAGATGTGATGAAGCTTATTGAATTTGATCACCGGAAGATTTTATTGCAAAATCCGAATGGTAATTTTTATAAAATGGTTGAAAAGGTAGATAAAATAAGATAAATTTGAATTTGGTAGATAAGTCGAACATTGGTAGAAGTTGGAATTTTGTGGAATACAACAATTTTGAATATAATTATTAATTATAATAATTTAATTATTTTTTCTTACCTATGTTTACATTTCAAGTAATATGTTACAGTCATATATTTAATTATTTTACATCTTTGAACATTTCTGACCAGTAAAATGCTCTTTTTTAAAAAAAAAGTTATGACATATATAAAATTTGAGAAATTTTCAATATCATCCTATAGCAAAGACGATATAACCCTGTAAAACAATTAAAGTTTTTTAACTTAAATTTTTTAAAACAGTAAAAGCGGCTATATTTGACAATTACCACATCATTGTCGTGACTGGCGCTGGACCATCCATTATATGTCATGCAATGGCTGTGCTGTTATATTTTATGTTCTTATTTACCTTCTATAATGTTTACACACTTAATTAATATTATTACATGTGAATACTAGGGTGGGTAAGGGTTGGCAT
Source organism: Abscondita cerata (assembly GCA_030710515.1). Taxonomy (NCBI): domain Eukaryota; kingdom Metazoa; phylum Arthropoda; class Insecta; order Coleoptera; family Lampyridae; genus Abscondita; species Abscondita cerata. The sequence goes on from JALBCR010003004.1 coordinate 32,354, forward strand.
GTTTAGGTTTTAGTGGTTTTCCTAAACCTTGAAGTAAATGCTTTGCCAAGACGAACCAATCCACTATTGCACACGGTTTCACCACACTATACAGGTTTATACTGATCTTCTGGGGCACCATACATAACACTTACATCACAATAATATTTTGTATAATGTACCATACGAATAAATAAATAAAT
>JALBCR010003005.1:0-32851 GCA_030710515.1 Abscondita cerata
ATGTAAAATCTTCAAATTAGTTAAGAACAGAATATATTTAATCCCATGTAAATGTATTTAACCCTTGGATACATACGCAAGGAAATTTTTTCCGAGTTTACATGTGTAGGGGTCTGTTAGACCCCAATATGATTTTAATAGAAATAAAGGATTTATAACAGTCACATCTTATATTTAAAAAAGTACTACGTAGCACACAGATTAATTTACGGTATTGCAACAAAATAAAACAAAAAACATTATTAGTTACATCAATATTCTTTACATCGAATGCAAATTACTACATATGTTTCAGAGCATACGTTGTTGAAACACTTATCACAAACAACTGATGTCTTCCTATCTTTATTACGAGCACACTGAAAGCATCGCTTCTTTGTAGGTGGCCCACGAATCGCATTTGGTTTCTATAGTAATAAGTTTATTCATAGCTTCCTTCGTTTTTAGTGGAAGACTGGTCTGCTCGATCTTAGTTTCATGTATAAAGGGAAGTACTAGTTCTATGCACAAATCTCTTTGAGAAAAGTCGTCTTTTGTGTGATTTCACCACAGTTTGAAAGTCGGGATTTTGTTTTATAAATAAAATAAATGCGTTCTAACAAGTAATATCAAAATATTGCAAAACAATGCAAACGGCCAACGTTTTGTTTGGCGTTTGCCGTATTTATATGTTTTCGCTTTTTGATCCATCAGATCAACACCTCCTTTAGTTTTATTATAATCTAAAATAATGTGCAGTTTTCTTTTTTAAGATGTTTCATCAACTGATGTATCATAATACATGGTACTGGTAGCACAACACATTTTTCTTTTTGGGGCATAACTCACCATTGATAGATTATTGTGAGAAAAGGCGAATAGAGGGAATATAATGGTCTATTTCCGACTGTTTTAGTTCTAATGGAATGTCCCTTTTATTATGCCGAAGTATTGCCTACAATTGTTAGACCTTGTTCCAGTAAGTATTCGGCTAGAGGTACGCTTATTGAAAAAATTGTCCGCAGATTATATTTCTAAATTTATTTATTATAGGGACTACTAAATATTTTTACAACGTTGCTGCAAGATCTCGTTACTGTTTGATCCGGTTGTTTCCCGTAAACTGTAGCAGAAATTCCGTACCCTGTTTTCGACTCGCACAACCAAAATATCTTTTATACCGTATTTTGAAGGTTTAGGCGGCATATATTGCACAATCCACACCTTCCTCTAAAAGACAGCAGTTGTTCGTCAATAGTGACGTTTTCTTCGGGAACAAGATTTGTCTTGCATTTACCAATGAACATTTCCCCATATATGCCTCAATGAAGCCGCTAATTTATCCGTTTTTTTGCCTTACCCGCTCTTGTACGTTTATTGTCGAACCCTCAAAAAACGTCTAATGTTTTCGAACCTGTTTACAGCCATAGTTGCACGGAAAATAGGATCTGAGCGGTCATCAAGAAATAGTTCCCTTATTGAAACATCCCATGATTTGTTGACTCCAGCTTGTAAAAGAAGAAGTCCCAAGAATGCCCGTAGTTCCATTTCGTCAACGTCTTTCCATTGTTTCTTTTTTTTCTGCAGAGACTCGTCGTCCTTCTATATTTGTACACAAACAAATTTCTACCTAACATTTCTTTTTGTTATAAACAAATTGAAAGGAATCAATCGGCGTTATAGTTTGAATACTACGAGCCGGTCCAGAGAGCCACACATTCATTATAGTATTATGCAACTGATCTTGCTTTTCCTTGCGGTAAAGGGCTAGCTTTCCATATAAACCGCTCGGAGCCACGTGTAATTGCCAATGGAACTGATCGCTGCACCTGGTCGTGGCGCTTCTTCTATTTGAATCTGTATCAGATATTCCACCGTTATCGTCGCTTTCATTTTCATCACTATCTGATAGGGTTTCCACATTGATTTCTGCATCTTCAATTGAAGCAATGCTACTCGTCGAACTTACGTCGTCACATTCTTCAGCCCATTTTCTAACCACTTTTCAAAATCAGATCAGTTGGTTTTACACTGCGCTTGAGTTGCCATTATAAACAGTAACACAAAGACAAACAAACGCAAACCAAAAACTGAAAAGCTACACTGTCTTGGAGGTATTTATATTTTGTGTTTGAGCATACGTGCGCGTGCGATTGTATTACCACAACTGTACAACAAGTTCTCAAACAAGATCGAGCAAGCCGAAACGTAATTATTCGTAATCTTACTCAACACAAATTTAACTATAATAAACTAATCAAATGCCTTATCAAAAGAAATATCTTTGCTCTCAAGTATTAAAACGGGGGGTCTCGTAGACCCCACATCTGAAAAGTTGTAGTTATTAAAAAATAACTTTTTTCATCACTAAATTTGAAATTCAACAAAAATTTGATAAAAAGCCATCTAAGAAAACGTATGTTAGAAGAATTCGATGAGCTACTTGGTGTACTCTTGAAAACAAAAAAGTAGCAAGAACAATATTGCCTAGTCCGACAGACCACTTATGCATCCAAGGGTTAATACGGTCGCTTAAATTAACAAAAGTTTGATTTTTAAAAATCAAAATTAGTAGGTAGGTATGTACATTGCGTTGTACAAAGAACACAAAATCGATTTAAAGTAAACTTAAAACTTAAAAATAGTCTGTGAATTGATAATCCCTTATTTAAATATTACCTGCTAAACGCTCAGGTATAAAATACCTAAGTTCTATTTAGCAACACCAGTTTGCGCTGCTATCGACATGTATTTTGTGGAAGTTGCTAGTACATTTAACATTTAACAATTATCACTTCTCATGTAAGAGATGGTCATCTTTATCTTTTCATTTAGCATTTAAAATTTTTCTCACTGCGCATAATCGTCAAAGTCACGATAGTATTTCCTACTATGACGATGACCACAATACTTAAACATAACCTATCTTTCCTTTGTTTTGTTTCGTTGTAAAACTTGAAACATAACTTGAAATGGACGAACAATTGATATCCGTGGTCCGACAATTTACTTTTTGTTTGACAATGACCTTTTTTAAGGACTACTTGGCAAAACAAAATGCGTGGCGGGCAATCGCAAATATCATCAATGAGGGTAGAGAAGAAAATGAGGTAGTTACTGGTAAGAACATTTATATTTCTTATATATTTGTGCTTAATGATTTCTATTTAAAGAGGAACAGTGTAAAAACAGATGGACTGTTTTACGAAACAAGTTTAATGTGGAAAGACGGAATATAAAATGTGTCGCATCAGGCAGTGATGGAAATGCTGGCATATCGAAATGGGATCTCTTTACACAAATGCAGTTTTGAATGTGCACATCAGAGAACGACAGTAAGTAAGTGCATTATTATGTTGTCGTCCTATTAATTGCATTTGTTATAGAACTAAGGGTAACATAAAAAGAAAGTATATTGAAACTGTACCAGCAACTGTGTCATCTCCTAGTAGTTCAATATCGGTTTGGGACACTATGTCTGACGACCAGGAGGTAGCAACGCAGGAATCTATTCAAGATTTCGAAGCACCGCCTGCAAAGCAAAAGAGCACTAAAAAGCAAGATACAGAGGATATAAATTCCAATTTAAAAGCAGCAATGGCAGATTTTAGTGCTTTCTGTAGAAAAGAGGAAGTATTAACAGTCAAGTCAGCTGATCATTTGTTTGGCGAAAGTATAGGAGCTGAAATTAGCCTGATTCAAAATAAAATAATAAAAAGCCGCCTGAAAAAGCAAATAATGGAATTAATCGAAGTAGCTGTACAGGAAGAAGTAAATATATCTGCTTAGTGTAATAAATATAAAAAAAATTGTTAAGTACTAAGTTTTATTTAGCACAGCATCAAGATGTTCATTATTGTTATTAAAATTATTAAAATTTAAGTAAATTTAAAACAAACAATTCTAATGTTTTCATTTACAATGAATTTGGCACAGAACCTCTCATAACTGTTTCTGAGTTGCCACGATACAGAACCACTACCCGAGTTAAAATACTGACACAGAATATCTCTGTTTTCTTTAACTTTTGTTGTAGCATTGTTTGCACCTAACCTTCTAACACCGGGTAGTTGAAAGTTGTCATTACGCCAATCACCATTGCTTATTTCACCATTCATCTGAATAGAATCAGCGAACCCCGTAGGACAATATCTTCTTTGCGCTAATGGTATCTGTTCTTCTGAACGTTGCAGATAATTGTGTAGTACAACTGTTGCAAGTGCTATATTTTCGCAAGTTTCTACATCAGCTATTATAGTGGTTCTTAAAATTCTCCAGCGTTGTACAGCATCACCAAACGTATTTTCAATTGTCCTTCTGGCTCTTGACAAGCGGTAATTGAATATACGTTTATCTTGTGGAAGTTGTCGATCAGGGTACGGTCTCATTATTCTGTCGTGTAAGGGAAATGCTTGATCTGCACTAAAAAATGGGGAATGGAGACGTTTGTATTGGGCAAAAACTTTGTCAACTGGTAGGACCATTTTGTTTTTAAAAATATTGTGTCCAAAACCCCTGACTCCCTAAATATCACTGAATCGTGATTACTGCCTGCTGCACCAACATCTACAAGTGTGAATCTGTAAAAGCATCGCAGGCAGCCATAAGTACAATGCTGTGACTTTTTATAATTAAAAAACATTGATCCCCCAAACTTTGGAGCTTGTATGTGGATGTGTTTGCCATCTATTGCGCCAATATTGTTAGGCATGTTCCATTTTTCAAAACCGCCAGAAATTTTTTCCCAATCTTCTAGTAGGAGGTTTTAAATAAACTGGATTGAGAACTTGCCATAAAATTTTGGTGGTTTCCTTAATTATTTGAGAAACAGTAGCATGACCAATTCTGTGTCCCACAGCAATTTCCAGCATCGAACATCCTTCCGAAAGGTAACTAAAAACGTGATATTTCATTATAGATAACACACTAGTATATTTTATCACTTACTGTAATGTTATAAGCAATCTATGAGCTGCTTCGATGGTTTTAACAGTCGCTCTTTTGCATAAAAATGGTTTTAATAATTTCAATAATGTGTCGAATTGGGATTGGGTCATCCTTGTATATTTAAAAAATCTCTCAGGATCATTATGGTAAAACGAAGCGTAAAAATTATTAAAAAGTCCTTGCTCTTTTCGCAATGTGTTTACTGGTGCTACAGAATATCGCCTATACCTACGTTTCTTTCTTGTGGCTTCATGATGTGTTGCTGTTAATAGCAACAAATAATAGTATCTTGTTACTACGGCGATATTTCTTTTGGGCATGTTTCTCTTTTAAATTAGCACTATCAATTCACAAAAAGTTAGGTTAGAAATAGGTACGTCTTAAATGCGCGCAGTATACATCGAACTTTAACCTTTTAGTGTTAACGTGACTTTTTGTCTCACAACTTATAACGTCGGACTGACAGCCCGCAACCTTGACTTGATCAGAAACAACCCATTAAAAAAAAAATTCCAAGCGGTTATACGTTAATTCTCTTATCAAAAAGTCCTTGAACAAGCAACATTCTTTATTGCACAATTACTTTGCATTTTTAATTTTAGGAGGCCATACTCTATACATAGAAAACAGAAACTGCTTTTATTTAATTTTGGTATTTGAAAGTAATAAGAAAGTTAAAAATATTGATTATTCTTCAAAATATTATTATAACAAACTAAAAATATACATTTCTTTAATTTGAAAACTTACTAACTTAAGTCAATTCTTTCGTCACTTCCTGTCGCTACTTACAATTACCTAAAACAATTGTCGCAAATGCATTTTGGTATGCTCCAAGCGACATAAACTTTCATTTTTTCGCAACTGTATTTCCGTTGGTCGGTTTTTTTTTTCTACTGCAATAAAAACAACGACCCCTACGAATACTCTTGTTGATATCCAGGTGCAGTATTTTTCTTTCTCGATACAACAAACTTCTCTAATGAAGAATATCAGTAGGTACACATAATCTCATACAAAATTATTATAGTGAAGTTTAAAGGTATACAAATACGTTACTTTTTTGTTTCATTCAAATAGATGCAGCGATATTGATTTTATATAGGTTTATAACTTTCCTGAATTTCAAATTCTTCTACTCGAGCGCGTGGATCACTGGGCGTGACGTGTCATACTACAACACCCGATCGGTCGTTAATATATATTCGAGTATGTAACTTCGAGCTGTTAGAACTTAGATTGTATTTAGTGCTTTGTTTTGTTCATGCGAATCGGTTTGCAATGAATGAAAGGATTTCAAAAGGGTCAATCAGATAATTTACCCAAAATAGATGGTCTAATGGTTGCTGAATATCTTTCAAAAAACAGTGACTTTGTTGCCGCCGAAATGCGAGGAGTAAAATGCAAAGGTAAGTACCTATATCTACTTTTGAATTTATTGTAGGTACGACTAAAATAGCATTAAAAGCATTAAGCCAGTGCACGTGCTAAACCGTTAAATTTTGTTTAAGATGGCGTTTCAAATGATGTTTCCTAGATAACTTTATATAGTAATTATTTTTATGAATATTTTAATGCATCATATTATTGTTAAAAGCTCTTTGTATTTCTTAAAACAAAATTTAAACAAAAATAATTAACTCTAACAATAATTTGATGATTAAAATATTCATAAAAATAATTACTAATTAATTAATTATTTTACATTTTTACTTTTTAAGTCTCATCCTTTGAAACGCCACCTTAATACCTATTGAGATTTTACTTATTGAACCTGAATAATATGATTGACTTATTGTATATTCGTACGATTATGTCAGATGTACTAAACCCTGACTAAACCACTATAATAAATGTCATCTTAATATGTATCTACAGGTAACTCATGAGAAATGCCATTAACGATTATACTAAATAAAATAAAAAAAGCAATCAATTAACATGAATCGTCTAATCAAATACAAAACAACGGAAAAAGGAATGTTGTACACTATGTTAAACATTTCTAAACTAGAGTGTAATAGCGGTCTTCCTTATTTAAATAGCTATAAATTGATATATAACATATGTCATATTTATTCTCATAATACATCAGTAATTTGCTTTTTAAAATTTTGATAAAAATTTAGAACGCTACAATCTCTAGAGTCTGTCACAGTGGTCGCCATTTTTGCGTACCGAACGACTGTTAATACTCATTATTTATAGGAATGATTGAAAACGGTTAATACAATATCGAATTGAACTTTGTGAATATATGCTACTTAAAATTTAAACAACTAAATTACGCCAAAAAATTCCTAAAATAATATTGTTTAGTGCGAAAAGTCATTTTTAATATTCTAACTATGTACATCACGAAGTTAAAATTAAAAAATAATTACAAATTAAAATAACTTTCCGCACTCGGGCATAAAATTCAAGTCGATTTTGCATTAACCGTTTTCGATAATTCTTATAAATATTGAGTATTTCCAGTAATTCGTTACGCAAAAATGGCGACCACTGTGACAGACCTTAATGTACTTATCAACTACTCGACGATCTCAGACTTTCGGAACTTTCTCGTGAGTCGCCAACTGTAGTGGTTTGGTATTTACATGTTTTTGTTAACTATTTCAGATCAGCGAGAGAAAGCTATGGTGATGATGCAATTGGATATGTGCAAGTAAAAGGACAGATGATACCTGTACAGTTAAATGTAGAATTACTCCTGAACATCGGGTACGTGCAAAACCATATTATTGCAGTTTAGAGTGCGATGAAAAGGAAAAGAAATTTTGAGTGTACTGTGTGATGATTGTGCCGCTAGTAAAGGCGGCTGCAAACATGCTGTAGCATTTCTTATGTGGCTACATCGTAGAAGCGAGAGCCTTCAACAACATCTATTAAGTGTTACTGGAAAAATCAAAGCTCTCAGGAAAGTTTCTTTTTTATTATTACTTGGTGTTTGTTTGTATAATCGTCTGTATAACAATACTACGTCAGATACTGCAATCGGATTAATAATAGTTTTGATTTTTTACAGGTATCGGTACTACACTAAAACTGATTAAGGCAAAAGATTTTGGTTCAACGCGTCATGAACCTGAGCTTAATCAAAGTGTTTTCTTTGATAAATTAGTACCAAAATTCGAGAATTGCAAGTTCAGTCCGCTCTTGCAATATATAACTGAAAAAAAGAAGTTGAAAAATTTCTATTCATTACCTAATAAGTACTTTTAAAAAGCTGCACAGATCTCGATGTTGATAAATTTATAGAATTTTGCACTAGTGAAATGACAGTATCGAGATGTAATGAAGTGGAACACGCTACTATGACCCGCAGATTGCAATATGTGGTTTGAGATGCGTTGGGAGAATAACAGCCTCAAAAATGTATGAAGCGGCTCACTGTAAACAAAAGATGGATCTCTAGTTGAAGAAATATTTGGAGCCTTAAAATTCAAAGAAACTGCTGCTGTTACCAGAGAAAATTATTAGAGAGCGATGTTAGAAATGAGGTATCTGAGTCAAAACCTAACGATAACCAATTCTGGACTTTTTTAAACTGCAAATGGCCTATGATCGGTGCCTCGCCTGATGGACTTACCAGTGACTGTGTGGTGGAAATAAAATGTCCGTACAAGGAAAGAACATTAAACCTGTACTATGATAATGGGAAATTGGGAAAGTTACTATGCTCAAATACAAACACAAATGCACATGTCTGGAAGAAAAAGAGGTTTATTTTGTATAGCACACGTGGACTTTGAAACCTCCAAGAAAGTAGATGTTCATGAAGTTTTGTATGACCAACACTATTGCGACAATTGAAAAATGTGTATTGTTTTGGAAAGATAATATTTATGACAAACTAGTAAAATAATTTTCTATAAATGATAAGAGTTAAATATATAAATTTAAACTTACATAACATAAACTTAATTTCACATTTAATTATTCTAAATTGAACAAACAGTTTTGCAAATTTACCATTCCACATGCAATAACCACAACCGAATCTAGGAGATCGACTTGCTTTATATCTATTAAGCATGCGGTAGCATGAATCCAAAACTTGAGTCTGCCGATAGCCCTCTCTACATGAATTCGTAACGCCGCTATTTTTTGTTTGTAGTACTTTTTCTTCGTTGGTTGTACTTGAGCGCTCACACTAGGAGGTCTGATCAAAGTATGACCATGTTCTTGCAGCATGTGTGAAATATTCTTAAATCCCCGGTCGGCTAAAACAGCTGCTCCTTGAGGTAAAGATTGCAAAATTCCACAATCTTCAAAATTGATGAATCTGCTGCTCTACCACCATAACCTTCAGAAATGAAGTTTATTAATCCGTCGGGTGTGATTGATATTAAATATTTGATTGTATTACAGCCTTTGTAATCTGACCATGTAAGAGCTTGCTTTACAGAATCAACAGGCTTTTCAATTTGAACCTCAAAACAGTCAATAATGCTTTGAACCTGAAAACATCTTTTCCTAAAAGGAATAGGTAAATTCAAGAATACATCAGCTGGCGGTGGAAAAATACGAGAGATTGCATTGCTGACGCTATAGCCGGAAGAGTACGCCTTATGATTGTTGCAACCGAACTAGGCGCCAAACCAAATCCAAAGCTAGGATGGCATTTGGTTGATGCAAACGGATTTTTAAAGCAATCATAATATTTCGCGAAGTACAGTTTGTTGTTTCAGATAAAAGATTTATGCAAAAGTAGCATTGTTTAGGTAAACCTAATAACAGTTGCGGCTCTCGAGATATACACAAAATAGCGGTTTTTTGCATGGTTTCTAAAATGTATTTTATCGTGTTCTTCGTCGTCGGACTCTGTAATTTGATCAGAATCGTATCTTTCATCTGTGGACGAGGTAGAAGAGGAGTCGGAAGAACTGTGACATCTTGCTGCATCATCCCTTTGAGATATTTTTTATTTGATGTTTTGTTTTCTTTTTAAATATTTCTCTTCTGTGATGGTTGCTTTATGAACAGCTTTATTTTTTCAACCGTACTTGCACTGACTTATGAAGTTTAAATTTATCCAAACATTGATAATTATTTTCTGTGGCTAATGGGTCTTTTTCCTCATTTTCAACAACAAACACTTCTTCAGGTGCATATGATGGGGCAGCACTGGCATCTTTGGCCAATAATTCATCAACAACCTTTCTGCGATTCCGTTTTTGCACAGCAGCTCTTCAGGTTTAACCGTTTTTGTTGCTGGCATTCGAACTTGTGAGGAACTACACCTTCTTTAAGTTTGATTCTGCCTCCAACTAGTTTATATTTAACATAGTTTTCCATGTCATTCTCAATCTGAAACAAAAAACTCTTCCTAATAAGCTAAATTTGAATTAATAATCAATGAATAACCATTTCCACATTCTTTTGAAGACTTTACGATCTGGTTGTTAACAGGATAAATTGAAATGTTGGATACGAATTCAATTGACTACATTACAAAAATTCCAAATCTAACTATTTGTCTTTTTATTTGGAAACATAGGGAATTACTTGTACATTTCATTTGCTGTAAATTTTGCACACCAATTATTTTACATTTAAAAATGCATAAGCAATTGCTTTCAAAATTATTCAACCAGACCATCAGGTGTAATTAATTATGTTATTCCTCCGTGCTTGTGTCCAGCATACGCGCACACGTGTTCTAAAGAAGGGATTTTTTCTGGATTTTAAATCAAATTAGTACGATGTTTATGATATTATTTTTCATTGAATGTTTTACTGAAAGTATATTAGATGAGACAATATCTATTTACCACAAATAATATTAACATGAAAATTCCATGTCTGCAAAATAAAAGACACCGTGTATACTAAATTTTTGTATTACTATCAAAAGCTTTATAGCTACAACATTGATAAAATCTAACAAATTTAATTTAATTAATCAAAGTTTTTACTTTTAAAGTATGAAATAAATTAAAAAGAAACGATACTTACGTCAAAGTGATCTTGACAACAATATACACAACTTTTAGTTCCAAATGGATCAACCCTTCATAGCTTTTATCCAATTGCTTCGTTTCGGCATTCGATGGAACAACAAAAACAACTTTTCTGGTGCATTGATGGTTGTGTTGATACATTTTGGCACAACACACGACTTTCTTGTCTGTGGATTAGACATTTTTAAGAAAAACTTCAATTAGTTGTGCCTGCAGAAGCGAAATAAACTGCACGTGTGTTGTAGTATGATCACAGGGAGTAAGCACTAAGCGTATCGCGCAATTAAGTTAATAAATTGATATCTGGAACTATTTGACGTATCGAAATAATTTTACACAGAACTTTTGTATTCTTAGTGCAGAATAAAGTGAGGCAAAATCCCAATTTGTTGTAATTCTTCATTCTCAATCTTATTGAACGGGCAATACGTTTATTTGAGTAACGCCGAGTCATGTGATCATTTACTAACCCATTCCAAGAGTTCCAGAAATATTCTTCTGGGAAAGTTTGTACAGGAATGTTTGTTTTATATTTATTTAGCACGTATGCATTAATTCCTGCAACATTCATTGCTGCATCAAAATAACTATAGGCCAACGACGAGTGGCTTGAGCACAGTTGTAGGCATCACTCATCTTATCCAACCAAATCTACGCCTCCTTTAGATTTGTTTTAATCAATTATCATTTCAGACTTGTCCGTATTTGATCCAAGGAGTCGTCACGATGCATGGTAGATAATAAGATTACATTTTTATTTTTTCTTGGGTTTTATATGAAACGATTGTGCATTTTTTCTCGAAAAAAAGCAAACATGCTGGTTTTTTCTGGTCTAACTGGTTTAGAAATTTCTAATGAAGCTCTTTTTATTTTTCCTGATTGTCCCAAGATATATTTTATGCTATTCAGTAATCTCTGGCTAGCGAAATTTTGTAAAAAGTTGTCCATTGTAACGTTTCTGTTTGAACCAGAAATTGAGCACAAAGACGAGGAACAAGAGCCATGTTGCTCGTATCAATTTTGAGGGACCTGGAGGTTGTTGACCAACGTATATTTCAAATTTGTTGTAGGAATGGCATGAGCGTAGATCTTTTATGCCATATTTGTTTGGCTTATTAGGCATATACACACTAAAGCCACATTTTGCCACGAAAAGCTCTAGTTTTTTCGTCCACAGTTGTATACGAAGAGAGTGAAAAATGCTTTGGTAAATTTGAGTTAATGCATCAAAAAATTCCCTGATCGGTGCTAATTTATCATACTTGCCGTCTAAACGTCCGTTTATCATCAAATGAATGTGTTTCAGCAAAACTGAAAACGTTAGACATTATGATTTTGTTGAACGCGTGACCTCGCCTTAACGATACTGAGGTTGAATGACGTCATCTGTGACCTCGCCTTGCACGTGTATGAGGTGAAATTTTAATTAACGCCACTGGCATGATGATGTAATTGCCTGAAGTGTTTTTTCTATAAAAATTATGACGTCAATGTTTACCACCTGTATAAAAGCGACGTCTCTGTGTCTAACATTTAGTCTTGAAGTGTCTCGACAGTACTTATTTTAAAATGGCTGGTAAATTCAAATTCAACTCTGCCAAGAAGAACACAGCTCCTTACCATAGGCCACAATCACCAGTGTACAGACCTTCAGAAGTGGACTATAAATGTACAACGAAGCTCGAAAATCATATGGTGTCACAACAGATGAAGACTGCAAACAGAATCTCGAAAAACGCGAGAAAAATACATTACTTAATGAGGTATTTATTCCGTTAAACAATAGTTACACCAAATCAGCTTGTTTCGGGATGGATGTTTACAACAACTTCAGACCTTGTTTAAAAATAATTAAACAGGGGTTTAATTATGCAATACAGTTTACACTACCGCAATTTAAAACGTTTCTAGATGTGCTAGATGATATTATTACCGCTCTTCGATATAAAGATTCTGGAAGCTACGAGCCTGAAGATTATATCGTACTTACAACAGATTTAAATGCTGTAAGATTCGCCCCGAAGAATAGTGATGAAAAGTATCAGCTGTACTTAGGACTTAGTTCGCTACAACCAATTAGAAAAATGAAGAACTATTTTGTATCGCGAATGAAAAATTAGAAAAGTGTGATTTTCAATTTAATCAGTTTATAGAAAACGTAGTTGACATAGTTGGATAAAAAAAAAACGTTGGTTATGAAGAGGTTGTTGACATGGATGAAATCGGATATGAAGAGTTCAATCAAGTGTTGGATGAAAACATGAAGACAACAATACTTTGCAAGACTTAGTTCATAAATTTCCGCATTATGTAACCGTTCAGGTAAAAATTATATGGAATCTTACGATGATCGGTTTTTGCATAAATAGTTTTATAATTTTGTTTCACTGCATAATTTGACAAATAAAATATATAACACGTTTCAATTAAATTTTTTTTTTACTTTACATTTAATCACCGAGTGGTAACATGTACCAATTTGGAACACCCATTCTCTGCGATTGTAGCAGGCCCGTCAGGGTGTGGTAAATCATACTTTATCGTGAATTTTTAAAAGAAAAGAAACTGCATGTAATACTAAGTTTGAAAAAGTGTTTTGGTTTTACGACGAGTGGCAACCTTTTTACAAACAACTTACTGAAGTGCAATTCCAAGAAGGCTTACCAAGTATGGAATTGTTTGACGGTGCAAAAACCCACGTTAATTATTATAGATGATTTGATGCGTGAAGCAAATTCCTCAATTGTGGATATATTTACAAAAGGCTGTCATCACCGTAATTTAAGCGTGTTTTTAACTCAAAATATATTTCATCAAGGGAAGGGCCAGCGCGACATTTCTTTAAATACGCATTACATTGTATTATTTAAAAACCCGCGCGATAAAGCCCAAATTAAACATTTAACTAGACAGATTTGTCCCGAAAATCCAAAATTTTTAGAAGAATCCTACATATTTGCTACATCTAAACCTCATGGTTATTTACTCTTCGATTTAAAACAAAACAACGCCGGATTTAGTTCGTTACCGCACTTCGGTCTTTAACGAAGACTTTAAAGAAAAGACTTTAAATACGCCCGTTCAGATAAATTTGAAATAATCAAGCAATAATGCCCAAAGTGATAGTTAAACACCGGCAACCCCTTCGCGCTCTTGCGAAACTTGAAATAAAGAACGTCTTGCATTACTAAAATGTGCAGACGATAAGCAAGTGCATTGCATTTGCGAATGCGTACAATACTTTAAAAGGAAAAGTTCCTTTGTCACGTCACCAGAAATCACAACTTTCGCGTCATAAAGACATCTTGAGAAGATTGGCAAAACAGGGGAACCTATCAAAAAAAAAAGAAAATCTTGGTTCAGCAAGGAGGCGCATTTCTAAACCATTTCTCATTGCACCTTTACTAACCGGTGTGCTAAGTAGTATTTTTGGTTAAACATGGAACACGCCAAGAAAATGTTGCTTGTACCACCGAATTAATACAACGTTTGAAATCATCAGAATCTGTCGAAAACAATATATTGTCTCAGCTTGATACCGAGATGTACCATATTTTGAATTCTTTTTTGTTTTCTTCAAAAGATACTTACACACTTTGCGGACGAAGTCCGACATCCTGTAAGCATACCGATACAAGAAAAAATCTAGTCGATACACGAAGAAAAATCTTCAAGTATGCCAGACTTTGAAATTGTTGATACATTACCTACTATGTATAAGAAAAAGGTGTTAGTTTTATGAAAATGTTAAATGCTTCGGGTGATATAATGTGGAATAAAAACCGAACTGTCACAATAAAAGGTGAAGTAATTCCTTCGTCAAATAATTATAGACTTAGTATGATGCGATAAGACCTCGAAAATACGAGTCCGATAGGCTGGCCACAGTTTGCTACATTTCTGAAAGAAATAAATTTTCCGCAAGAACTAATAGGAAACTTAAAACGGAGGAGTGTAGTATCTCCACAAGAACAAACATTTGATCCGAAAAGGAAAATTACGAAGAGAAAATTTCAATACATCGGTCCAGATCAAGAAGTCCTATACAAAAGGCAGTCCAGTACGTACAAGAATGTCATCATCACGGAGTAAAACACCATCAACGTTTTTAAATTGGGAAAATTTGAAACTATAATCATGGAATTAAACACGATATATTTTGACCCGTCTAACGAAGTAGGATTTTCTGGTGCGAATTCTTTAATACAAAGTGTGAGAAACGATATTCAATGACGATTTCGCGAAATAAATACATTGTAAATAATATGTTTGAATTATGGCAAGCGGATTTGTGTGACATGCAAAATATCCGAAAATATAACGACAACTTCAATTACATTTTAACAGTAATCGACGTTTTCACCAAGAAAGCATGGGCGCGACCTATTAAGTTTAAAACATCTAAAACATTATTGAAGCATTTACTAATATTTTGAAGAAGCTCGCAACATTCCTCAAAGTATTCAAACAGATAAAGGAAAAGAATTTATTGCCAGAACTGTCCAAAAATTTTAAAGACAACAACGTAACTTTTCATGCTACTAATAATCCTGATGTAAAAGCTGCTGTAGTAGAACGATTTAATAGAACTCTTAAAACACGGATGTGGCGTTTTTTACATATTCTAATTCTTACCGATATATCGACGTATTACACGACTTGTTGTCATCTTATAACAACAGATACCACCGAAGCATAAAAATGGCTCCCAATGATGTCAACGACAAAACATTTTACAAGTTTGGAAAATCTGTATCACAATGGCGTAGGTCTTCAGCGCTTACCTAAATATAAAGTGAATCAACACGTGAGAATTAGTAGAAACAAACTAGTGTTTGAGAAAGGTTACACTGCAAATTGGAGCGAGGAAATATTTAAAATAATTAAAGTTATAAAACGCAAACCGCCCGTCTATCAAATTGAAGATTTAAACGGTGAATCAATAGAAGGAACATTTTATGAAGAAGAATTACAACCTGTTATAATTGATCACAATACCACATACAAAATTGAAAAAGTTTTAAAAGAAAAGGTAAAGGTCGAAACAAACAGTATTTCGTAAAGTGGCAAGGCTATGGTGAGAAATTTAACTCCTGGGTATTCGCAAAACACTTAGAAGAATTATGAATACCGAGAACGAATTTTACTTGACATTGTTAAGCAATAGTTCTATGAATTATTTTCCTGGTAACACTACAGCTACTTTCACCACGCAGCTTCCAAAACGCTTAAGATTGACGGGAGAATGGGTTGTCGGAGTTTCTGAAATTCAGTACCCGTGTTCATTCTTAGCCGTTGGTGAAGCTGAGAACTTAATGTTTTATCGCATTGAACCGCCAGATAACGAGGGATATTATGTAGAAGGTATATTAGAAAAGCTGTAAACTATTTTCTTAAAGATGATGAAGAAATTATCTATTCCGATGCTGAATGGTACATCATAAAATCCCCGCGGGTAACTACGAATCAATTGAAGACGTTCTTGATGTAATTAATAATCACGAGTTAATAAAGAAACTAATAAACTTTAAATACAATAAAGTTACTAAACGAATTTTATTAACGTTAAACACAAGTTTGAGTGTGCTAGATTTTCTAAACGATTAGCATTGCAATTAGGTTTTAGTCCTGATCAAAATTTAGCAATGCAGAAAAGTGCAAAACACCCTGCAAACATATGGACCGGTATACCATCGCAAATGTTTGTGTACTGCGATATTGTGGAACCTCAATTTGTCGGCGACATTTTATCACCACTTCTAAGAATTGTGAACGTTACTTCTGATAATTATAATTATGGATGTCACAAAGATATAGTTTACTCCAGTACATTACATGCCTGTGATGCGAAGAGAATTTGAGAATATCGAAATAAATATAAGGACCGAAACAGGAGCTCCAATGCCATTCGAGTTCGGAACTTTGAATTTGAAACTTCATTTTAAAAACTTCGTAAATATGGCTTGTCCGTATCAACAATATTACATGAATCAAGCGGGTAGCGGAATTGGCGCAATTTACAGGAGCCCCATATCAACGAGGTCACGGTATAGGAGTTGGTTAGGAGGAATCTTTCGATCAATTCTACCATTATTTAAATCTGGCGCCAAAGCTGTAGGAAAAGAGGTGTTAAGAACAGGAAGCAATATTTTAGGCGACGTCATAGAAAACCGACCAATTAAAGAATCTTTTCAAGATAGAATGCGCGAAGCGGGTCAAAATCTTAAACGTAAAGCGGATGATAAAATCGAAACCCTAATGCAAGGATCGGGATATAAAAGCTTCGTCAGACAAGAAGTAATCAGTCGTCGTTAGCTATTAACAGAAAACGTTAAAACCTCGGCGAAAAGTTTCTAATC
This sequence comes from Abscondita cerata, assembly GCA_030710515.1. Taxonomy (NCBI): domain Eukaryota; kingdom Metazoa; phylum Arthropoda; class Insecta; order Coleoptera; family Lampyridae; genus Abscondita; species Abscondita cerata. Next base: position 17,252 of record JALBCR010003005.1, read on the forward strand.
TCGTTTACGACGATATTTTTGGTAAAAACTAACAATGGCTTTTCTCCACGCCCAATCTTGTGAATGTGTAAAATCTGAATTAGATTTATTTGCCCTTCCGGCAACTCAAACTTCTATAGAAGGAGGTGAATGGATTTTTATAAACCCCTATCTTCACTAAGCGACGATGCTCCCATCCAATTTGTTGACCGGGTAATGGCAATGATTACTTGGATTTAAGTCAAACGATGCTTTACATAACAACTAAAATTGTAAAGCAAGACGATACGACGTTACCAGCTGACCCAATTGTAGCCCCTGTAAATAATTGGATGCATTCGCTATTTAATCAAGTTGAAGTTTATTTAAACCAAAACTTGTTTCTCCACCAAATAACACGTATGCGTACCGATCTTATATTGAAACGGTGCTCAATTATGGACCCGATGCGAAACAATCACATTTAACATGTAGTTTTGGTATAAAGATACACCTGGAAAATTTGATACCACGGGTGAAGATAACACAGGATTTAGCAAACGTAAAACATTGACATCAGCGAGTAAACATGTTGAAATGATAGGACACGTGCATTCCGATATATTCAATCAAGAAAATTTCTAATCAACGGTGTTGAAATGAAAATCAAATTTGTTCGTTCAAGAGATTCGTTTAATCTGATGGCCGCATCACCAACGTACAAAAGTTAAAATATTAGATGCGACTTTGTTGGTAAGAAGAATGAGAATTAACCCTACAATACTTCTTGCTCATACGAAAGCGTTGGATTCTACTCCAGCAAAGTATCCAATAACTAAAGCTGATGTAAAAGTATTAACTATTCCGTCGGGACTTCAGAGAAAATCTTTGGATAACGTATTCTTGGGTCAGTTACCGAAACGTTGCATTATCCGGGTTTGTGTCGAATAAAGCGTTTAATGGAGATTACGCCGTTAATCCTTACAATTTTCAACATTACTCCAAAATTAATTACCTTTCACTATACATTGACGGACAACAAAATACCATCCAAACCACTTCAACCGGATTTCACAAAGTCGGGATCATATGTACGAGCGTATCATACATTATTTTCTGGAACCGGTATTCATTTTCTAAATGAAGGGAATGAAATATCTCTCGAAGATTATGCCAAAGGATACTGTTTAACAGCGTTTGATTTAACGCCTGATTTATCCGCGAACATTAGTACCCATTGGAATCTTGTAAAAACGGTTCCTTGCGCATAGAAGTGGGTTTTGAAGACGCGTTAGCGGAAACTGTAAATTGTCTAGTTTACGCAGAATTCGACAACGTCATCGAGATTGATAAACATCGAAACGTTGTAGTTGATTTCAGTAGTTGAAGACCCAGCGGTTATTAAACATCAGCTGTCAGAATGGACGCTTTCGTTGACATGCAGGGATTTCGGGAAAAGACAAAAAATTTATACCTAAGGAAATTGGTATCGTATCTTCAGATGGTGAATGTTGTGAAGTGTTATTTATAAAACCGCCGTGTAAATTTTCAACTTTACCGTATTCGGTAAAACGAGAAACCCGTTATTTGGAAAATTATTTTCACGGTTTGCGATGGAGTGGAGGCTACATAAATTATGAAGATTTTGAAGCTGAACTTGGAAAATTCTAGAACCGTTCAACACAATTTTGTAAAAGGCGTCGAAAACAACACACATTAAAATTTTTAAATAAACCTATAATCAACATGGAAGGGATGGAATGTCCGTCGTTTAAAGTGTTAAAGAAAGATATGGAAGCAGTCAAATGTCTTCATCATCATATTGAAAACCCATCGTGTGCATTAGAACATGCCTTAATTTTGTGCGAGTGGTTCAAAACAAATAGTAAAGATGTACCACCTCGAACTTGTACACCAATTGAAGAGTATTCCGACCATCAAGAATGTACAACGCGTTGTATGTGCTTCTAATCAACTTCCACTTCGAATTCCGAGACCAGCCGCTGTAATTGCAAACACCGATCCCTCAAACAAACCAGGGCAACACTGGGCGGCATTTTTCATTGATGAATACGGAAACGGAGAATACTTTGATTCATTTGGAAGACCTCCTGAAAATAATCACCGAAAATTTTTAGATCGTAATTGTCGAACTTGGGTTTATAACTCTCAAACACTGCAAGATTTCCATTCAGGTTTCTGCGGCCAATATTGTCTTGTGTATTTATTTTTAAACTTTGTAGTATTAATACCTTAGAATTTTTGAAATTGTTTGATAACAATTTAATCAATAATGATCATCTTATTATTTTATTGTACAATTTATGTTTTATGAAAACGAATTTGTTAAATTTATAAAAAATTTATTACAAATAAAGACTTATTTTACATTTATTTTGTTTTACTAACTAAAACCTAAACTATATTTACTGTTAAAGTTATTTACAAAATAAAAATTAAAAAATTATTTACAAGAATTAAAAAAATTAAAAAATAAAAACTTACTAACAAAATATGAAAAATGAATTAGAGTGTTATTAAACCAGCTAAAAACTTATTTACAAAATTAAAATTAAAAAGTTATTTACAAAATAACAATTAAAAAGTTATTTACAAAATTTTAAAATGAAAATATAGTTACATATTCACAAGTGTTAAAGAATAAAATAAATTACAAACTTTCTGAAAAGATCTAACTAGAAAAATTAACATTAATAAAATAAATTTAAAACATTGAAGTGCACAACACATTGCAACATAAACAAAAAATAAAATGAAATATATACAAAAAGACAATTCCAACAGCACCAGGTAAGATAGAACCACTATAAAACAATTACCAATTTATGCCCTGTAACCGTACGGCAGCGTGTCAAACCCGTCTTGAATCCTACGCCTTTTGTGTACTGCACCCGGAAAACTTTTTCTCCGGTTTGGAAATAACTCGAACTTGGCGTTTCGGACAATTCGCCGATCAGTCTGGACGTACGTGTCTTCGGCGTTAAGAACCATGTCTTTAAGGCTCTCAAAATTAACGTTTTGGGAATTTTTGTAATTTAAAGTTATGCCTTTGACTTTGCATACTCAAAATTTGTCGTTTTTGTCGACCAAACCTTAAAGGCATAGTTCTTCGGCCCCTGAAACAAACTCCACAATTTTACTACCAGGCCCGTAACACTCGATCTCGTCTGTCATGTCTCCTAGAAATCGCCTGTTGCGGGGGTCCATTCGCCTGGCTTTTCTGTGAAAATAATGGAGTCTGTGTCAAAGTACAAGACACGTCTGTCCAACTGCTTCAAATACTTGTAAAGTTCAAGACGGGCGTTGCGGTGGTGTAAGCGGCAAGTGCAACGTTAACTGTCTTAAGAGGTATAATACCTTCATCCGGCCTGTCCCAGTTCAAAACGACGGTGTCATCATTAACAGGAGTTAACGAATGAGCCTCGACCGAAGGATCGGTCAACATCTTAAATAGATCATACGGTTCTTGTATGATCGAGGATTGCATTAGATTCTCGCGCTGGGCAAACTTACCCCAGAAACTGTTAAGGCATAATTTAGCGATGTATCGCATACCTGGATTTACTGCAATGTTCGATTTATCCAATGCAACCCCTCTCTTGCGAGATATTCAGATACGTACCGATCCTTGGCGTGGTCATCCGTACACCACGAAGGCCACCCGCTGCACTCCTGTTTCAGTTTTAAGAAGTTATCAACATATGTTGAAAACAATCCCCGGACCTAGAACCTCGGCTATATTGTGCAACTTTGTATTCCCAAATTTCTAAAATTTCTAACACTTTATACCCTTGCGACAGCGCTTCCCGGAGTTCGTCCGCTACCCATGTCCCGGTAAACTTACGCTCATCTTCTGAATGACGGCAATCACCCTTAAACATGGACTCTCCACACGTTCTGCAGAGGATAAACATAAGTTTACCATGCATTTTGCAAGGAAGGACAGGATGATACAAGTTGGAAGGCGGCAAAACGGTACATTTAATAATACCTTCCACACTATCCAAAGATAACTGGCGGCATGACTCGTCCCCTACGTGAATTTTAGGATGTCCCAGGGTATTTTCCGTATTTATTGACATAGGGGTACAAAGAACATACATCCAGGTACCTTATTTGTTCATCATCTCCGGCCTTGTAATGCAATTTGACGGCATTCGTACGACCTCCGAAAAAGCTGTCACGAGGGTGTAAAGGTATGTTCCGAAATATGGCGTGATCAGCGGTGAATTTTGAAGCCTGAATATTTGTTTTTAAAAGTTTTAAAATCACACTCCTTCATTTCAACCAAATTGTAACCCAAGGAACGGATGCGGGTACTTGTAGCTTCCGTTTTTCTCGTCTAATACCCATTGTATCAGCTTTATCGCCGCTAAGTTCTGCTGTTTGATCCGGAAAGCAGATCTCGCAGCCGTGAAAATAGCAACCATGAAACTGATACACGGTATTTGTAGCCGCACAAAACCGTCAACCAAAATACCCTCCCTGAGTCTAACTTCGCGAGAATTTCCGGCGTGTTGAATTTGATGTCTAAAGATTTTTCCAACCAAAGCAACCATTTGATTGCAATGGCGGATTGCTGATCAGCCATTCTGTACCCGTTGGGTGGAATAAGCCCGATCGAATTTGGCTTTAAATAATTACGTCTGAACACGGCGTTGCACGATCCCGCGATTGTGCAAGATTCCCTGAACGGATCAACTCCGTTAGAAGTGGTGAAGCGGGACCAGAACTCCAAGCAAGCTTTCCGCAAAATATTAACATCTTCGACACAATACTTGACGATTTCAAGTTGAAAATCAAAATAACGTTAAGACTGCCTGGTTCTCGTACCACTTCATGAAATCACTTCTAACAGAAGTTGACATTTCCTCGCAGCCATAATATTGAGTGGGTGGTAATGGGCCTACATAATTTTGATTTGCCAAAGTGTTGAAAAATGGGGAAAGTACCCTTTCGAGCCTGAAAAGTTGAAAGTTTTTGGTAACTTTGATAGCGGCATTGGCATATAATTGATGGAATCGATAAATTTAATGTTCCTGTCGCAATTGATTGACATTAATTTAGTCCCGTTGTGATAATTTTAGGGTTCCACCCGTTAACGTTTTTAAATAAAGATTTTAAAATAAAAGTACCGTCGTATCCCTTCATGTTATGTGCCAATGCCACTATTTCCCTTTACATTTTTTCTAAGTACCGAAACGTAATTTAGAAAATCGTCGACAGGGTTTTCCTTAAAGATGTGCTCACGTTTTCCACAGATTAGTATTCTGATCAATGTCTTCGGACGGATGCAGGACTTACACACTTGCTGTGCCACACACAAGGGTGGGGATATGCAAAACAATAATCTCGGTGCACCATCAATGGAAGTGTCCTGCCGACATTCAAAATCGTAAAAACGAAAACAAAATTTTTATCAACTTTTTGCTTTTTGGTGGATTTTGAGCCATGAAACATAAATGACGGACCGGTTTTTCACTTTTACAGTGAGTGCAATACCGGTATCCGCATTTGTGTGCAGCTTTTCCCACCCAAACACTATTATGACACGACTTGACACCGGTTGAAAACCTTGGCACAAATTTTTTGATGCTCAGCGAAGCATGCTGGCCCTCGAAAATCGCGATTACACGAATTGCTACAATATAGCATCGACATTCTTATTGCACGGGGGGAGAATCTATGACAAGCCGGACAAATGTATTTACACCCCTTATGATCTAGTTTTACCTATACTCATACGCGTTCGACACATTTCGGCAAAAATACGTGGTACTGAATGCAGAGCATAAATTAGTAATTACGTTATAATGATCTTCTTCCATAATCAAGTTTAAAACCACCCGATCTGCGCTACGGGGACCCTCGTAATAACAACAGTTTTCCCTAACCGGTGGTTATAAACAACAATTGTGTATCTTACTAGGTGCTCTTGGAATTGCTGTATATGGGTCTACGGTCGCCGCCGGTTGGCGAGGTCGACTCCTGCAGCTTGGCATAATTCCTCGCTTTTCCAACATCAGTGGGGGAGCCTCGTTGAAGCAGGCTGTCGCAGTTGACGTTTCCTGCAGACCACGCTGTCGCCGCCTACCAAGGCTCGCGCCAAACACAAATTGTCATTGTTTTGAATGACGAGGATACCGGTTTTCTATGGCAGTATCTCATAGCTGACGCCCGTCATTCGATCTCGGCCCGTTCCGGTAGGTAGAGAGACTCGGTCCACGTGCAGACGTAGGGCATCAGCGGCGAAAAATTGGCGTTGCTTTGCAAGATCTTTTCAAGCGTCGCCAGGATCACCTTGGCATCCAGCTGATCCTACGCCTGAACGAGATCCCTACCGGTTTTTCGGCGAAGTTGTCGTTCCGCAACACAAGACCTACGCGGTCCGACGGACGGGCACCAGCCAGGATGTGGTTCAGCACTTCGTTGAACGCTTGCTGAAAAAAATATTGGAAATGTTAAGAAATTTCAAAATGAAACTGAATAAGAATAAATTACCTCTAACCATATGATCGGGTTTAGTCCGGTATCCATGCCATCTTTAAATTTGAAAATAAGGGTTCTCCCCACAGCATTAAATTTTTTTATTTCTTTTTCACCCTCGCCAATGAGGGTGAAATGTTCGATTTCTCTGGGGGTTTAATTGCTCCGCCGACAAACTGTAATAAAAACTTATTAAAATCACATTATTAAACAAATTAAAAGAACTTACGTTAGAAGTTGAGGGTCTCCGACGTCGATGGAGCTGCGTCAACAGTTCCTGCTGTAGAGGTAGCACCAAACTGTAACAAACATGTGTAGAAACGTAGTTTCAATAAAATGAAAATGTAAAAGACGTACCTTGATTTTGGAGACATGGGTGATAGAATCGAATAAAAAATTTCCTGATCTTCTTCGTCGACGACATCCCCGTGGATCACCAGACGCTCGCAAAGATCATTGTAAGCGTCCAATCAACTCATCATCACGGAAAATCCCGCACGCGTAAAGGTTTAAAATATTTGAAATAGACATTTTGGTTTTTAAGAGTTGTTGCTTTAGCGATGTAACAGGAGTGGTAATTGCTGTATACGATGCATGCTTTTATACGTGAATCGGTGCATTTGGATAATTAAGTTTGTGACGTCACGTAATTTGGGTATTTTATCGATGCATTCTAATTAACGCATATTTTGAGTAATTCTAGTTAAATTTAATTCTAGTTTTTTTAGTTGTGGCGTAAAATATAAGAAATTTTGAAATTCAGATGAAAATCTGTAGTTTTCCTACTTAAGATCAATGATCATTAACGTTCTATACCCTAAAAATTATTAAATTTGTAAGTATGTATTAAACAACAAAAGAATTTGTAAATTCGAATGTATTTGTCAAGCAGTAAAAAGCCGTTGTTAGGTGTAACTATTGGTTTTTTAACATCATTTTGTTTAAAGGTTTATGTTTTACTTGAATAACAATTTAAGAAATAAGGAATTAATTTGTTTATTCCCGCTATATTTTCAATAAAGGCTAACAATTTGTTATTCCAAAACTATATTTCACTCAGTGCATAAAATCTATAATATAGTTTTTCTTAAGAAGACTTTAGATGTTTAAATTGAAAATATTGCTGTACCCTGTTTCATATTTTTACATCAGTTTTAGTTTGTTTGAGTAACTTTTTACATTTTACGTTTAGTTTTTCCGATTTTGTAAACGGAAACGCGAAATCATTTTTAGAATATGTTTAATTCCTATGTCACGCATTTGTTGTTGATGGTTCGTTTGTCGAATGTACTTTATTGTTTTCTTTAAACAAAATTCTGAATGAAATCTTTTTACGTTTTTTCTTAAAATTTTACATTATTTTTAAATATTTGCAATGATTCACTAGAAACTATGCACTTTTGAAAGCAGAGGAATGTCAATTATTCATTAGTGTCGTTAAAATTTCACCAGCGAAACATTAATAGTCCTTGTGGATTAATGGCCATCGACAAATTTCTAATAGTTGAAAAGTGCATTTTAACATTTTTGTTTTTGAAAAACTATTCCTTTATTTTTTAAATAATTCAAAACGTTTAATTATTTTCAAAGTTTTTGTTTTATCTATTATTCATCTATATGGTTCATCCAATTTACTGTTGGTTTAGTTTAGAGCTACAGAGTGATGTTGAAAAAAGATTGCAGTTGTACAATTATTAAAATTCGTTTAATTTACCACGGCAGAAATGTTTAACAGTTTTTCGTTTGCACATTATTCTTATAGATTGCTAACGTATTCCAATTTTTCTCAAAGTTTTATCTATTTAGAATTATTTTTAAGATTCGTTTAACAATATGACAATAGAAAATTTATTTAATCGTTTCGGCATGCAGGTACACGTCATTCGCACAGCGAAGGAGAATACCGCGTGACGTGATTAGGGTTAATTACGATTTCTAATTATTATATTTCGGTTTATTTTCGACCACCGGTAGTGTCAGATCTTGTGTATGTATCGCTAGGGGTAAGTACGTTTTTAATTATTTTTGATTTATGGAACCGTGTTATAAACGTTATTTTGTAATGCATGATGTAGTAATTCCTTTTAATTCTGCTTGTTTGGCGTTGATTAATTTTTTTATTTTGCGTGTCGTTAATTTTTGATTTTAATATTACCTTTGCATGATGTTGTAATTTTGATTTTGTTCAAACACATTATCGTATTCAACATCTAATTTTTCTTAATCAGTTTCAAAATTCATTTTATCAACCAAGAACTTGTAGTTTTTTTTTTATTTACTTTATTTTATAATTTACACTTTACAAATTTCTTTCTTATAATTCCACCAGTTTTGTTGTTTGAATTTGAACATTTTTAGTGTTACAGCGCTAATTTTTATATCGTGATTAATTATTTAACATACGTCTCAACATTTTTTATTTAAAATTTTTAGTTTTATAACATTAATTTTTGGATTGTAAGATTACTTTTTAATAAACAACAATCTTAATCATTTTATTTTACATTTCGAATGATAGTATGAGGCGGCACTAGATGTCGCAACTTAATTATTAATCAATTCATTTCATTAGATAAGTTTTAATTCCGCCATATTGTTTTACGTTGTGTATTTTTTTAATTTTACAGCGCTAAGTTATGATTTTTTATGATTCATTATTAAATATTTAAAAATTTCCATTCAATTTATTACATTTAGTGTTTATTTTAATTTCTTTTCGATTTACAGAAGATGAAGACCGTTGGGAAATATGTGCGTTGAAGAAGGATGCAGCAGTACCACATCTCCATCGCGAGCAGACGAAGAAGAAGATGTCCATGTGATCCAACGTTTGCTTAATATTTTCATGTATTGTATTTTTAAAATGAATATGTACGTAAATGAGAGAGACAAAATATATATTTTTTATCTTTAATTGAATTATTTTATTTCAAGCTAAGACTGTACGTCATTCCGCCAAAGTGGCTTACTTAAAATTTCCCAGTTAATTATTCCTATCCGTCATTGACGTCATTAACAAGATTTTTGAAAGACCTTGTACACGTTAACGTCAATTTTATAATAATGAAATGGTTTTACCAGCTCATAAAACTAAACTATACACGTTGAAAAATATTAGACCCGTATGATCTATATTGAAATAATTCTATTTATTATCCACGTTAGTATAAATATAAAAATATGTATATTTTGATTATTCACGAAGTCGTATTTTAATTTCATTAATTAGAAAATTAGTAAGTATAGTACAGGTCGTAACAATAAGTTTTTAGATGGTTCAAACATTTAATTGTTTCCTTCATTTTATATTCGTCATCTGGAAGCTGATTGAAATTACCAAGAATCATTCAAGGTTCAGATTATGGGAGTTAACATCTTTTATTTTATTCAATATAAACTCTTGCATTGTGAATAAAGTTTGAAGACTATGATGCTTCACGTATAATTCAAAATTTCAATGTGATAAAATTGTATTTGTCAAACGTACATCTCGAGATATTTAGCATCATTGTTATGTGTCGCCTACATGTTACAAAAGAATCTTATGCGTTATCGTTGTAATGTTTCTTTTGATTTTGTTAGAACCACTACAGTAATAATAAAATGTTTTTTTTTTTGTAAACGTCTTACACTCTTCCTAGAATGATTCTCGGTTTCAGGTACCCTACTAATTTAATTGTATTTTTTTTTGATAGAATAAGATGAAGTTTAAATTAATTTTTGGATATACCCAGTGATAGAAATTTAGAAATAAAGTATGTTGGTGAAGATTTGTAATTAACTATTGGTCTAATACAGTGTGGTTTCCCATACTTTTTTCTCATAGACCACTTTTTCAAACATTTTGCTGGATCTGGTGGACCCCCCTGCAGCTATTACATTTACTAACTTACTTCCAAAACCCGAAAAAAGTATATGTCTATGTAAATCTGTGTTGTGGCTATTTTTCAAATCAACTATGAGTTGAAAGTTTTCGAAAAAAAGGTGAGAATTTATAATGCTTTGATTATGCTGTGAGTATTGTCATTCAAGCTAAGTTTCAAAGCCAAGTCTAAAAGCGTCTTCATCCAACAGTTGGATTCCTACTTTACTTTTTGTATTCTAAGATTGACTCACAGTACAAGAAACCAATAATCTCCCACTTCGGAGTGGTAAAAGTAAAAATAAATATTTTCTTGTTTTGTAGCTATTTATTCAAACACAAAAATTACTACACTTTTAATTATGTTGTTATAACAGTCTTAGTAGAATCAGAATTTATACCTTTATCAAATCATTCTAATCTGAGATAAAAGTTATTATTTTAATGGGATGTTGGTGCAATTGACAGCAATATAATCAAAACTTTGGCTTTAGTTTAGTTAAGTATAACCGTAAATCTCCTCGCTTTGTAATATTTAATCTGTTCTGTTTTTGTCAACAATTTTGTTACGGCACTAAAACTGCGTTCGACAAGATATGACGAAGGAAAAGCTATGAGAAATTTTGCACAATTCCCCACACTCCTGGATATTTTTCAGGTATTTGTGCCTGCAGCCAAAATGATTGATACTCTTTTGAGATGCTACTTTGAGCTCCTCATTAGTGCTAAGCTCGAGTAGCTCTTCTTGCAGTACCACATTTTCCACTTCAGTTTCATCATATGGATTTATTATCCATGGTGGTATATCCATCAAACAGAATCATCTTCAAATCTGATTTTAAAATCATCATACAGGGCAATCAAATGTTGAACATACGTCTGAACCTTTCGTCGAGGCATTCTACCTGCGATAAATTTGGAAACTGGGAAAATTCACGTCGACCAATATTTTGCTTCATAAGTTTCAGTTTACCAAGAAAGCTGAAATTTCACTCTTTGTTTTTATCAAATTGAGGCTGTCCCCGTAACTGTAGGTTGAGGTCATTGAATTTTTGAACAAATCTGTCAAATACGCAATGTCTGCTTTGAAATTCATGAGGTTTTCTTTTAAAACAGGATCTTTAGTGTTCAGAAACTCTAAAACAGAGTCGAAAGCAAATAGAATCTTGATAGACATGCACCTTTCGACAACCAGCGTACTTCGGTATGTAGCAGCAATCGTTGGAAGTCCTCATCATTTTCTTCGCACAACTGTGCAAATAAGCGCGTATTTAATGCATTGCTTTTATTTTGTTAACTGCATTAATCACAAATTGAAGCGCTTGGTGCAATCTATCACTCAATTTTTTCGCTACTAGATGTTGTCGGTGGATGACACAGTGAATTGCAATTACTTCTGGTATAATCCTTTTAAGATGACTTATAAACCCGATATCGCCCGACCATGGCAGGAGCTCCATCTGTTGCCACCGAAATAATGTTTGTGAATGCAATTGATTTTTCCGTAAAAAATCATTCAGAACATTAAAAATTGATTCACCTTTAGTGTCAGTCTTCAAAAGTTTTCGCGAATAGTAACTCTTCAAACATTTGTTCGCCTTGATAAATCGAACATATGCCAATAATAATGCTTGATTGCCAGGTAAAGTTGACTCGTCAGTTGAATAGAAAAATGAGTTGTTTGCAGATAATTACACAAGAAACTTTCAACATCAGAGCTCATTTCATCAATACGTCTTTGTACAGTGTTGTTACTCAAAGGATTCTGCAAGTGTATGTCAAATGAAGATTTGTGCAGGACAGTTTTTAAGACCTCTCAACAGCAGGGCAAAATTAACTCCTCTCCAATGGTATGCGGTTTCCCAGATTTTGCTATAAGTAATGAGATATTGTAAGATGCCCGCAAGCCACTCAGACGTTGAAGCGAACATACTATGCACGAACTTTTTTCAATACTATTTCATCCTTCAATGCTTCGATGATCTTCTTCTATAGAGTCATTGCTCAAGACTTTGTTGCATAAAAGACACATGGGCAATCGCTTGTCTGTATTTGATGGAAGAAAACCAAATTTCAAATATTCAACACTGTACTGTCGACACTTCTTCTTAGATTCAGCCATGTTTCGTATCAATTACTTACCTGTAAATATGAAAAATGTTTGTTAAGTAATCTTAAAATGATTTAACAAACATAATAGAAGTGGCTTTTAAGATACAAGTTGCTAACAAATAGATAGGTAGGTACTTACTTTTCCAACACTGGCAAACAATAATATCAATTCACTTTAATTTTCAAAAGTCTGAAAACTACTTCCGTCACTGGTGAACACTTATATAGGTACACTTTCTTTTTGAAATTCGGAAACAACTGAGTAATGTTTATCATTCGCATTCGTATTTATATTAAAGAAAAATCCAACAAGTTCATGCAAGTTCAGACACGACTTTAACTAGGCGGGCGGGCGGCGCGGCATCGGCGAGTCTTGACACGCTCTTTCTGAATATGGAATATGCAAGTTCTTACAAAACAATTGCTGAGCTTTTTATAATATTGTCTTCTATATTCAGGAGAAGTCAAGCTTCTTATAATATTGTCTGCCATATATATTATTGTCTCCTTATTCATAGGAGAAGTCAAGTCGGGTCACCTAATACATTTTATAGACCCCGTTAACGAGTTGTGGACCCCCATTTTTTTCACGCAAGCGTAGACCTATCGGGCTCCCTGTGGTCCCTGGGGTCCACCTGGACCACTTTGGGAATCTAGGGACTCTAATAGGATGAGTTGGTTTTATGTATTTTAGGTAAAGAGTATAAATTTGGAATTTTTGGATTTGAGATTTTGATGTTTGTAGAATATACATTAAAGAAACTAAATGTTCCTTAGTTTCATAAATGATTTTGGAAGTTAATAAATTAAATTTATTGAATGGTGTGAAGATTGTAATTTTGTGAAGTCAGATGAGTTAAGAAATAATTGGTTTTTATTTTTTAATTTAATAGTATGCAATTTTGGGAAAGTTGTAATGTCAGTTTCACCAGCGAGTCATTAAAAGTCCTTATGGTCTATTTAAACAAATTTAACAGAAAAGGATTTTTTTTAAGATACTTTATCAGCCATTTTGTTTACTTAATCATTTAAAACTCAAAGTTTTTCAAAGTTTTTGTTTTTTTTATCTATTAACCAATCTATATGGTTTACCTGATTTACTGTAGGTTTAGAGCTACAGAGTGAGATTCCATATAATTTTTTTATTGTGAGGGATACAAAAATTTGAAAATTTATTAACTAAATTTGTAATGTAATATTCTCATTGAATTTTTCATCCATTAAAATAGTTTAACTTATAAGACAATTTTGCAATTATTTTATTTATTTTTATCTTACGAAAACTTATTTTTAATTGCATCTTATTTGTGAGATAAAAAGATAATTTTTTAATCTTTAAAAGAATTATGTTTCATTTAAAATTGTGAATAAAACTAAACGTTGAGAAAATTAAACTGATACTACAGAACACAAACATTGTAAAAGTATAAAAGAATACAGACCCACAACATGTTGGATCTCATGTTAAAAATTGATTTATCAAATATTTTATTTGGTGTTGTTTTAAATAATATCTGCAATATAAGTTGTTGTCAATAAACTTGAATTGTCGATAAACATCGATTATTTAAATAAATTATAAATAAGAAACTGAAATAATAATTTTATTGTACATCTTATTAGAAGCTGTAGGAAGTACTTATAACAGATTTTAATTACATAAATAAAACAATGGATGACACAGTTAATCATTTAGAAGTTATAGAAACCTACAACTTATTATTGAGTTGGGATTTAATAACGTTTTTATAATTTACGAACTAACATACAAATATTTTGTTCATTTGAAAGACAATCGTGAGTTCTATGTCACCCTCTCAGATTGTGGAGAGATGAATTTTTAATCTTTTAAGAGTCAGTAGTTTCATTTAAAATCAACACGTTTATTAAATTTGTTTGTTAAAGTAAACAGAGTTTTGCATATCAAACGAATTTTTGTACAATAAAGTTTTTATCTTGTCAAGCAGTATTAAGTTGGGGCAAATGTGTTGGTTACATGTAAACATATTAAGTATTTTGAATGATTACATTTTTTTGGTTTTTTTTAACAATCGCCTTAATTGAGTGACGGAAAAGTTGTTTTTAACTTTCACACAATAGAGATATTCCGTAAACAAATCCATTAGTGGGTTTGTATACCTATATAAACAGCTTAGTATTGTTTTAAATAGATCTTTCCATATCATTAAAATTGGTATGTCTATCGAAAATCGAAATAGGTGAGTATTATTATTAATTTTAATTTTAAAAATAATTGTTTTCAATTGTATTTTTAATGAATAGTTCTCAACTTTTGAGTATTAAATTTGCTGTTAAATTGATTCTTGTTAACACTTTTTAAAAATGTTTGTGGTTTTTATTTTTATTTCAAATTACAGATGTTGGAGAGAATAACTCTACGTTTGCAGAAAGAAAATTTTGGTGACATCGTAAAATGGTTCTCAAACTGGTAAACGAATGCTAGATATGGTGTGCCATTCATAGATGGAACTCTGAAGTTGTAATGCTAGGAATAATTTTATATTGTGTGAAACAGAGAGAAATAAAATTTGTTTCCTGCTTTCTTTATTCTTCCAATTGCAATATATGTTATTGGTACTTGTAAATGTGTTGTGTAACAGAGATGCAAATAAAATTTTATCCTCCTTGTTGTTTTTTTATTTTCCTTAACACATACGTGTATCAAACGTTAATGGTTCGAACCTCTGAGTATGTTAAAGTTTTTAAAACTACTTGTTAAATACAAAGGTTTAACGTTAATGGTTCGAACCTCAGTATGTTAAAGTTTTTTAATCAGCTGTAAATTTAAAAGTAGTTGTTAAATACGTAGTGGTGTATCAAACGTTAATGGTTCGAACCTCGGTATGTTAGTTTTTTTTTTAAACTACTTGTTAAATATGTGGTGGTGTATTAATGGTTCAAACTTTGAAGTGTTAAAGTTTTTTTAATCAAATGCCAAAAACTAGTTGTTAAATATGTGGTGGTGTATCAAACGTGTTAATGGTTCGAACCGAAGTGTTAAAGTTTTTTTTAATCAAATGCAAAGTTAAAAAACTAGTTGTTAAATATGTGGTGGTGTATCAAACGTTAATGTGGTTCGAACCCTGAAGTGTTAAAGTTTTTTTAATCAAATGTGTGTTAAAACTAGTTAGCACGTAACT
>JALBCR010003006.1:0-36109 GCA_030710515.1 Abscondita cerata
GGTTACGTATTGCTAAGCTCATTAAATTATGTTCGGCCATTTGAAATTGTTGGCATTTGTTTACAAACATTTTCAAAGACCCTCTTCACTTTATTTTTAGAGATATGAAAAAGTATTAAAAAAGTATGAGGATTTTTCTCAACTATAAAAAGCATTTATTTATTTATTGTGTTAATATAGCGAAAACCCGACTGAATCCAAATTTTTAAATTCAAGATGGCGGCTACGCTCTAGCGGCCATCCTTACCGTTTTGAAAATATCTCCAGCTTTTCTTATGTCCACTTTTAATGAAATTATTTACCGCAAGTCACTGATGATGAGTAGTTCCTGAGATATAACACTTGCATTCTTTATTTGTTCACCCTGTACAATTAATGTTATGAATGCTGTTCTTAAAACTAACAGGATTACATGAGGTACCTTACCATGGTCGTATTGGACAAGATTGGTGGTGCTATCAGGTGGAACCTTGAAACCCCTTTCTCAAGACAAGCTCTAATTGGTGGTCCATTTTCTCCCCACATTTGAAATAACTTCCCTTTTCCTTTTGGGTTGCCACATTCTCAGTTGTATAATTAGAACGGCAGTTGAAACATTTGCGAATTCTTTTCTTGATTAAAACTTAGGTTTTGCGAAGGACTTGGAGTCGGGATTCTTGCTTCAAATTTCTTATATTGAATTGGAGCTGAATTCGTTAGATCGATCACTAGCAGTAAATATTTGACATCACTTCTAAAAGTTAATCGATCGATTGAAACTGTTTCGAGCCTGTGAATGCAATACTGAGTTATCGAAACCGTCAATAATATATCGATTAAATCTGCTCAGATACACCGCATCGATTGCTCAACATGTCGTACACAATATAAACCCTTCACTCTTCTTCCATCTCGCTGTTTCGAATTGCTTCATTAATGTAACTTTGTCGGCTCATTTAAAAATATAGCTTTTAATGACATTTTTAAACTTCTCCAAGACATAGCTGCTAAATGCTCGACCTTGAATGATACCATTTTGAGGCGACGTCTTTAAATTTTAAAACTGTAATCATGTGCATTCTTGTGTCGTCGATTGCGTACAAGTCTTGATCTTATCAGCTCGCAACACCCACGATTCGGCATCAATATCCTGTACTACCGGTGAAGCAGGGTATTAATGTACACGCTTCTTGTTTGAAATGGAGTTAGTACCCAGGCTTTGGTCTTGAATTATCGTTAAATGAAAGAACAGCTTTTACGGTTGCTTACTATATCGTTCACTCCCATTTGTATCGATTCTTGTCGCCGGTTGGGTTTCGTTAATTGTTGAAAATTCGTTACCGGTGGTCATCTTGTAATTTAAATGTATCTTAAAATATATTGTCAATCACTAAATCTATTTGATCAAAATCGATACAAAATCCCACTTCTTCTGAGCTGTAAATATTTGTCGAACTTTACATTTATAAAACATATAAATGTGTTTAGATTAAAAACGTTAACACATGCAACTAAAAACGTACATAAAACCATTAATGAATTACATATGGTTGTGTCTCGAGCAACGAAATACGGTTTTCGTCATTTCCTTCCATTGCTCAACTAACATTTAGTTTCAAAGTTACTGCTAACTTACATTCTACGCCAACATTATCAAAAAATACAAAATTTGATGTATATAAAAGTTTTTTAAATGATAGTAATTATTTTCTTTTCAGAAATATATGATACTCCTTATACATAAATTTATATTTCTGTGTGTTTTGTTTGTTTATTTAAGACTGGTATTTTATGCTCTGCATAAAACAAAGAAAAATTCAAAATATCAAGTAGACTGAGTAAACAAAACCTTGTTATAAGATTTTTTTGACATTTATAGAAATTTTATTGATTTATTAGAAGAATTATGGTTTAACACAAGCTGAAATGATCGACATGATTTCAAGTGTTAGAAGAATGCCAAAGAGATAGTCTTTTTGAAGCATCAAGGTTTTATAAACACGGTATCCATCCTAATGCAAGAGGTTTGAACGAACTGGAAGCGTGCCTACGAAAACGAAGAAGTAGTACTAACAGTAGTAGTGGAGAATCCGCACGCTAGCTCTGCTGAAATTGTCGCAACTTTGATCTGCTAAAACTGATTGTAGGTTAAGAAAAATAAATTTATGGACACAAAATTTATTTACAACAATCGCTAACACACAGAGATTTTAAAATAGAGTTGAGTTTTGTCAGTGGGTTCTTGAACAAAATAAACACTTATTAATTTTTAATTTCTATAAATTTGCTTTATACATGTGGATAAAAAACCGGGCCTATAACTCAAACTCATTTTCTGACTGTGTTCTTATGAATCATAAAAGTTTTAAAAGTTATCAAGTAGGTAAGCGATTGTTCTGTCAAATTTTTCGTTTATTAATCAGATATAATTGGTAGAACCTCATATTTTCTTAAAATGAGCTCAAAATCAGCTCAGTAACTATAACCGTTCAAATTGTAACAGTGGACACTAATTTTAAAGTACCACCTTTTACCTATTTTTCGTTGTTGTTTTTTGTTTAACTTGATGTAAAAATATGCGCCTGGTCTCATTCAATGCAGAATTTGATACCGTACAACTTCTAACAGAAGAATGTTTTGATATTGTGAGTTTACAAGATATAACCTAAAACAGCAGAAATATCATTTTGGGAGTACATTTTAACCCATACCACTTAATAACAACTTTGCCGAAAGAAAACCTAGAATTGATATATTGACCAACAATCAAACCATTAAACAATGTAGTAATTATTTCCGAATTGTTTACTTTTTGTTTTACCCTTACTGAACTATTATAAGTTTAGTTTAAAATTAAAGACCTTGGACTCTGAAGTTTTTTTAAATAATATTTTAATTTGATGGAAATTGCTGCATCCAGTTGATATTTTAAGCTTACAGAAACAATGAAGTACGTAAATTGTTTGTACAATAAAATATAATCACAAGTATTAGGTACATAGAAGTATAAAATAAATATGTATACAACATTTACCTTAAGTATCACAACAGTAAAATACAACATCTTTGACAATAATAAACATTCACTATAACAAATTTTAACATCATTAATATTACGACTCACATCAAAACACACAGTAATAAATTTTGAACATTTTAAAGCTAACTTAAAACAAATACAGTTTTGTATAAACACTAATTTAAAACACAAAATTGATAATTATGATAAAGCTTCGATTACCTACGCGTTCTCGCACACAATTAACTAAATTAAATAAATTACTTGATTTATATTCATCAATTATAATCTTCTCCTCTAAGTCGTCTCATGAATACTGGTTCGGAATCTTCGTCCTAAAAATAAAATCGATTTAAAACTGTGTTTATTTTCTAAATTTGTTCAGATAATTAGAAAAATTTTCAAGCTACTTTGTAAGTAAGTGGGTGTTTCACTTACAGTTCTATGTGTAACGCTTTGCACGTTAGCCAATATATCCATCAGCCCTTTTCCTAAAATGAAATTAGAAAATATTGTTAATAGTATACTAATACTATGTTACGATAAAAATTCACGTTTACTAGCTTTTACTTTTCTAACGTTAAGATTTTTTGCGTACGTGTTACTTTTTGCTTATTACGACCCTGTCTACTTTACTGCGAGTTTAATAGGACAAGGTCAACGTTCAATTTTAATTTCGCGCGTTTTACGTTCGTTATTTTTGGTGTGCCTTCAACAAAGACAGTCGTAAGTTTTAAAAAAAGGAACTGAGAAAGGAAATTCTAAACACAAGTGATGGATTAATCGGAAGTTGTTATAACCATCCGCCTATTGTGAAATGTAAATTACACCGATATGTAATGAGTAATAAACCGGGATATTGTTTAGAATGAACGTTTACAGATGAGCTTGTTGTCCTATATTTCCACACGTGTCACTTTAATTCGTTTCTGTAATGATTACAGTTTCTTTGTCCGTTCGTATTTTCTGGGATTACTTTGCTTAATGTCTGCTGAGATTTGATTACGCCCAGAAATTGTGGGTTGTCTTCTGGAACCGTTCCTGCCTTTATGCTGTTGTAATTGGAGGATTAACCTGTCGACCCTTACTTGTAGTCGAGGAAGTGATATGTTGAAATAAACCTATGATGTCCGGAGGTGCCGAGTGTAGCCCTGCAAGATAGCGAGAATCAACGGCTTTGGAGTGTCTCGCCTAACATCGGAAAGGGCTTTCTTCAATACTGTGCCGCCGACTTAAATCGCCATCGGTGTTTTGCTTTGCAGCTATTTCAATTTTAGCGTGTGTATCCGAACAATCCCATTACCAGTACCAAACCATTTATTAATTATAACTGGGAACTATTGAGGTCGAACGCTCCAAAAGGACGCCTTAATGAACGATACACGTATGTGATCCTAGTTAAGTTACTTATCTCTATGTTGGTGTCGAAGAATTGTGGGTCGCTGGACCAATTACTTGTACTCGACGCCTCTTATCCTGTTTGTTCGTATTACTATTAAAGTAACCCTGACTGTTTTGATGAAGTACGTTTTAAGTCAAGGTATGCTTATATAATAAATTACTTCCATTGTTACATTTGAATCCACACGCTCTGTATGCTTAGTATGGATAAGTCTCGACGCTCAAGGAGTATAAGAACCCGTCTTAGACCGATGCAACTATGTTTTAATTGCCCATTAACTAAGTTATTGTAACAACTAAAAGTCATTACCTGCGGGTAGAATATTTTAGTTCTTCTACGACTATGTTGATTTGACGTCAATATGTTTTAAATCTTTGGGTGTGTTTCTAAATATACATAATCGAGTGCTTCATTTATAAATTCATTTATATGACGATAGAGAAAAATAAAAGCAAATATTCTATTCTCGCTAATCTAAAAATGTTAAACTACGATTAAAAGTATCTTGTAGGACCAGGTTACAACTGTGTAAGTTTGTGACTAAGCACCTCCTTCAAACCATGCACATCATGGCGTGATCATGCGTTGCGTGTAAGGGTGCAAAGAAGACCACCTGAATAAAATACACCAAACTAATTATTTCCTCGGATAAATCATTGATTATGTTAACTCAATCATTAGTATGTGAGCTCTCCAACCCCTGTTTTAACTTGGAAGTACGGAGCTGTGCCGAAAGTAACCACGCTACTTATGGGACCAAATTAGGAATTGCAGAATACAAAACAAATTTAACCGGAGCATGTTTCAAAAAACCCTCAATTTTAGAAGCTTCCTCAAACGCGCAACAAAGAAGACAACAACTCTTCAACTCACAGAGCAGTTTAAAGTTAGCAAAAGTAAAAAGTTGAAGACGTTTTGGTAGCTTATAACTCTAAAACTCACACTACATTAGCCAGCGGAGTGCCGTCAGGAGACTTCAATACTTTAGTGAAACGAGACAGGATATAGAAGAGGCATGCTAAATGGCTTTGAAATATAAATAAGGGACTTTCCAGTTGTAGGATGAGAGCAAAGAGTTGAAGAGGTTTTAGTAATATCTAACTCGGAATGTTTAAAATGTCAACGTTCACTAACTACCCCCAAAATTCCATACCATAAAATTAAAAAAAATGATGAGATGTTAATGTTTGCTGGATTAGGAATCACCGTACGCAAATCACATTTTGCAATCGGATCCGGCCATAAAAATGCAGTCGCGTCGCTGAGCCCGCAGTCGGTGTGCAGCCCTCGACGACGCCGCAGTAAATCCTGTAATGTTGCAGTTATTGAATTCAAGTGTGTTTGTGAAGTTTTTGACTTTCTATCATTATATGCTTCTCTAATTCTCTCTTTGCGACCATGTGACGCAAGTTTGTAATATTTCACCTCCACAAACCACCATGCTCTAAGCAACCGCGATTTCCAACTTAAGGCCTGCGGGACACACCCGGCCCCCAACAAATTTTATCTGATTGTCATGAAATCATAACTACTACTCCAGTAGGTACCCGCCTCTGTTTTGCCCAATAAGTGTAATAAACCCAAGATTTTTCACTGGATTAACAATCACGAGCGTTGGTGAGTAAATGGATGTAGCTAAAGTAACAAATGCATTTGTCAAAACAGTTCATTATCAAGTTTACTCAAACACCGCCAATTACAAATTTTCTTGTTGAAATTAATAACGCATCCCCTGATGTTTCCTGACATTGATAATGTTGCTAGTTGAGAAGAGGCAAAGCGGTTTTCTAAACTTAGTGAAATGATTGAAGATTTTATGACTGAATACCACAGTCTTGTATCTGAACTTTCTGATCTCATAGTACATACCAAAGAAAATACATACAAGAAAATCATTTAGGATCTATGAACTTTGACCACATTGGAACTTGTAAGAACTTAAGTATACTACGCATTGCTCCTATTTCCAAGGAATACATTTTGAGAATCAAGCCTAAAAGTACGACAGTAGAAGTGTTTGAAGACTTTGATGTTCCAAAGTCTTGGTGTCAACAAGCTAATAACTCAACGACTCGCAAAAGACCGATTTCTTTCTCTTAAAAGAATTTTGAACATAAGGAATCACGGCCGAGTTGTATTTTAGGATCCACCTACAAGTAAGAGCTTTAATTAATTATTAATTAAGGTCTTCCTTATCAGATAGAACATTTGTATGATCAAACTACAATCTTTGCTATCAGTAAAAGAAAATTATCTTACTATTGTTGTACGATACCTTCATCATCTGCGAGTATTTGAATTTTCTTTTTCAGGCAAGGATGTCATGTTTCGGCACAAAACCCTTCATTAAATGATGTATTTTATAATTTGAAGACTCTATATTTTTCAATCTCAAAATAGATCCTTTCAATATCTCAAGTCGAGCCTTTTTAGGCTGGGTGCTAGTACTGTCCGTATTAGTACAAATAGTACTTATAATAAATAAACAATGTTCATAGTCTACCTTGTTTCAACATTGCTCTGCTCTGTATGTGTAAACGAAAGATTGGTGTTGTTTTGGATCTGAACATCCTTGGTTAACTTTTTCGTTCATTTCACCTTTTACAGATTGTTTCTCTTTTATTTCTTGATCATTATTTAATTGCTGTGCGTTTAGATAAATTATTGTAGTGACTAGCATTGCATATTATTGTTCTGTAATATATAATTTCATCAAACCTACTGATATTTACGGTTTAATAGTACTCTACTATCATTGACATGATACATATCGGCCTTTGGCCGATTTTTTAGTCGGTAAATAACCATTGCTATGGTAAATGCTCAAATGACTAGTAAATTTAATTTGAATTGAAGAAAATGCAAATGTTAATGGTATAACCATATTTATAATTCTATTCTAAGAAATGCCAATAATGATATCAATGATAACGATAACGCACATAAAACGTTCACTGTCGTTACAGTTAACTTTGGCATTTCTTAGTTTATACTGTTTGTACGTGTTCTTTATACACAAGATGTCGCAAGACACGCATTTCACATATTTTTTAATCAATGGTATTTAGAATTTTCTTCATTAGTGATGTTTCTTCCCTTGAGTATTTATTGAAGTTTCGTTGTCAATCCTATGGAGGAGGGTGTTTGCAAGTGAAAAAACACAAATTAAAACTTAATTAAGGCCTGAGGAAGCTTTCACTTTGAAGGGGAAACATTGTCAGTTAAAACAACTCTTTTTTTTTTACTTACAAATTTCTTCTACTTTGCCTACTTACTGTAACACTACCGAATGTTATTTTTCAAGTACAATAAAAAACCAGGAAACTTTAGAAAATACTAATGTCTTTTCATTAGAAACCATAAACAACATAAAACGTCCTGCAAAATATATAGAAAGTCTAACAAACTCTTTTAAGGATAATTTAATTCATCCTCTACGAATCCATTATCCCGAACGCGATGACAATAGAGCAAATAGACGACAATATCTTTAATTGACAGATGATGATTTTATTATTAACATCCCCCAAAATTAAAATTATAATAGGTCCTTCAAGACACCTAAACTAGATGTCATTTTGCTCTTGTGTTTATATCACATCACTCAAACACAGACAAAAAGGCTAATTTCCAAAGCATACCAATGTATCAGTCTCTAACTGTAAATTTTTTTTTTTAAAGCGCTAATATAAAGAATAAATCAATCAATATATTACGAAGAGGTATTAAAACCATTTGCAATTGCAATTTAAAGTTTAATAAAAGAACACTTGAGTTAGAGAAGGTCTATTTAATAAACTGGGCAATTTGGAGAAGAGAAACAAGTAAGCAACTGCAAGGAGATTTCCTAAAACATAATGGGTAAGAACTGACTCTAAATCAAAGCACGATTAAAGGGTTATTATAAAACTCCAGAAAACAATTTGATACCATTCTACCATTCACAAAAAGAAGGATGGTTATTATCTGACATGTTTATGTCAATGGGCAGACGTGTAATTTTTAAGAAGAAAACGTCATCTTACGTTCATTTGCAAAAGACACACTTGAGCAACATATTTAAATGATTTTCCAAAAAGCAATATGAAAGTACTATGGGTGTCTAGACAGATGCTAGGAAATGATAAAAGTTGCGACCTCCGAAAGGTTGCATGTCTAAATATAATAAGGGTGTAGACAAAAACACTAACAGCAACAATGGGACCTCTATCAAACCTAGCAATAAAAGGGACAACAACAAAACAGGTTTAGAATTCCATCTATTAAAGCGCTTTATGAGAAGAGTTTTATAAACTTAGCATCCGTAAACGAATAAACTGGGACCAAACAACAGAGTCAGATTAAAATACCCTAATAGAACCCAAGCCACACTAAGATTTTAATAAAACAGACAGAAAGAGAAAGTAATAAATAGTTGTCATAGGTATGACAAAATAAACTGTCCAACGATCCCCAGTCTTAGTTAGAAGAAGGGAAACAACACTGGGTACCTATTTCCTAGACAATTGTGGAATACACCAGTGAAAAAGTAGAACATTTTTAAGTAGTCACTTATATTATTACATGTGAATACTAGGGTGGGTAAGGGTTGGCATGTTTAGGTTTTAGTGGTTTTCCTAAACCTTGAAGTAAATAAGCTTTCAAGCCGAACCAATCCAATTATTGCACATGGTTTCTGTCACCACACTATACAGGTTTATACTGATCTTCGGGGCACTATACATAACACTTACATCACAATACAATATTTGTGTAATGTACCATACAATAAATAAATAAATAACTTATGGATACCCCTCTAAACTTCAATTCGATTCTCAGTAATAATATAACAAAAGGGAAGTGCTTGAAACTTGTAATGTAATGTAATGTAAATGTAATTTGAGTATTACCAATTCATATGAGTTTAGGAAAAGGACAATATATTCTCATACTAGAAGAGCTGTATTTGAGTAGATTATGTTTTGACACAAATTTTAATGTACCTGAGCGGCGCAGTTAAAGATCAATTCAAAAAAAATGACCTTTGCCCATATTTTTGATCGGACTAGTCGTAGCGTTAGAAATATTAGGTGATAATGGACTATGTTTAGTTATGGCAAATTGATTTAGGCTATCGCGGTCTCTGTTTGTAAATGGTGTGGCTAATGCCGTCGTTGATTGAATTTTCCTCAAGTTTTCGCTAACGCGACTGGGCAGCTTATTTAGAGCTCCTTCCATCTCCGATGTTGAGAAATAGACTGATAAGGTCTGCTTCCTAGGTTCTAGTTATACTGGACCAAAGGCAGCGGAGTTTATCGTATCTCTTTGTCTTTGTGGCAAAGCATACAACCACCAAGGGATCGATGGGAACTTAGGCTAAAATAACATCATTGAACAAGCTCCGTTTGGGACACACACCGAAAGTCAGCGGTAGCCGAACATGCGCTTAGCAATTAGATCGCAATATACTTTTCAAAAAGCTCTACTGGCAATCGGTAATAATAATAATACATATTATTGCCCAGCAGGAAAATTAATTCCCAATTACAGGACAAATTAGAAATGTATCATAAACAAATAAATAATAATAATAGTACCTATTAAAATAAAAAGAATTGAATAAAAAAAATTACAAAACTACTAGTTAACCCTTGTTTGACCAATTGCGTTAATAAATTCACAAATGATAAAAAGAATAAATCAAAATCGTTAACAATTCTGTTGAAATTTCGCATCATCCTGTTTATAGGCGCATTAGCACCAACGTTTGTTCTAATAGTATTAAGGTGAAAGGTGGGTTTGTTTCTGGTTACTGTAATATTTAAAAACTTTGATCGATTCCACGAGGTGGATAAATGGAGTACACCTTTAAATACAAATATTTTGCAAAACGTCTCTGCACACTTTCAAGATGAGAAGATTGACAATTAAAGACAGGAACAAGAAGAGCAGTACTCAAGGCGAGAACGTACTAACGAAAAGTATAAACTCCTAAGCGTAATGATACTAGTAAACTACCGTGTTACGTATTAGAAACCCAAGACATTTTAAAGATGTTCGAACAATAGAATTAATATGCATTGAAGTTAAGTTTGTGATCAAATATGATACCTAGATCTTTCACTGATCCAATTTATCTAATGTAATACCATTGATTTTATAGGGAAATTGCAGTACATTATAACATTTGAGAAAGACATTACATTACATTTAGAAATATTAAGTTCCAACTATTTACGCACCATGCAGATATATTAATCAAATCACTCTGCAATAAGCTGCAGTCCTGAGTGGTATCTATGCTTCTATAGAGTTTATATCATCAGCGTATAAAAGAAACTCGCTATTATTGATGCAGTTAGAGATGTCATTAATGTATACTAAAACAAAGCGGCCCCAAGTTAGAACCTGAGGAACGCCACACGATTGCACAAATGTGTTTGATTTAAAACCATTATGCAGGACAACTTAAGGCTTATTGGTTAAAGTTTTTACCGAGCAACCAAAAGAATTTAGCTTAGAAAGTAATATACTGTGTATTATCTTGTCAAAGACATATCCATGTACACAACATCAACCTGACCACGTTTATCTAAGTAATTTGATACATATTGGGTCAAACAAACAAGTTTGTTAAAGTAGATCTGCCTTTCATAAATCCATGTTGCTTGTCTGTAATAATATGCCTCAACGATATATAATTGACTATAGATAATGCTCTCAAAAATCTTCGCAAAATTAGATAGATATGGGGCGGTAGCGCAGGATCGCCTTTTTAAAACCGGACATATTCTGAAAGTTTCCAAATATCTGAAAACACCTGTATTTAAAGATTTATTAAACAACAAAAGCGGTTGGGACAACACGGACAAACAGTCCTTAATTAAAAATGCAGGTATGCCATCCAACCCAGAGCACATATTAGATTTTAATTTTTTATGGCAATGAAGAGATCGTCCTCAGTGGCAGAGACGTTACGTATAATAGAAAACTATCTGAAAATGGCGTTTCATATGTACTATTAGCAGTATTATTGTAAAAACGCTTGAGAAATAATTTTTTGATTATTTCACGTGGAGACGTCAAGCTGCATTCTGATAACTCATAGTATTCGGAACCTTTGATACGGATCCATGCTTGCTGCGTACATAATTCCAAAACCCTTTCGGATTAATAGCAAATTCAGTTTGAATTTTGTTTATATAGTTACAGTAATCACGGTTTATTATAGTTTTCACTTCACGCCTAATTATTGAAAACTTATTGTAATAATAAGGTGATCTAAACTTTTTATACAATCTGTAAGAACGATTCTTATCTTTAATTTTGCGTTTTAAATTAGAAGAAAACCAACACGGATAAACACCGGTAGAGGATTTTAAAGTTGGAACAAATTTATCAAGTAATAGGTATAGCTTATCGTAAAAAACCCGACACATATCATTTACATCATCAAACTTATTATCATATAAGAAAGACCAATCAGTACAACCCAGCTCTTGATATAAATTCATAAAATCAGCTTTACGAAAGTTTATTTTGTACCATCGCTAAAAGGAAAATGTTTGATACTTTTTCCTGAAAATGATACAGTGATAGAAAGGGCAGGGTGATACGGATCAATTTCAACTAGTGGGAAAGATTTTGTTCAACTTCAAAATTGAGATTTATTGCATTGTTCAATACAAGATCTAATAGCCTATCTGTACTATTTTGACATTGTTAATCTGGACTAAGTGTAGATAATTTATTGTATTATTTAATAACACGCTTTTGGTATCATTGGTAGACGCAACAAAGTCCGGTACATTAAAGTCTCCAACAATAATTACATTGTCCAACCATGACGTATATTCTTCAAGTAATTAAAAAATGGCGAAAATCATTTAAGGACAAATTAGGGGAATGTAAATTACGAAAATATTTACTACAACAAAGGCTGAGAGAGAAATTTTACAGCCTACTATATCGACTAAGGCAACTGAAGTAAAGTGATCTAAATTTAAGGATGTAATATTTGTGTGTTTGGTGGCAATTAGTACTCCACCACCTTTGGAACGAGCAGTGATCGAAAACTAAGTAATTATTCAAAGGAAAGAGTTCATTACTATCGACGTCATTATTTAACCAAGTTTCAGTCAAACAGATTACATCATAGTGTGAATCAGATACGTTTAGAAAGAAAGTATCTAATTTAGAGCGCAGACCCTTACATTTTGATAGTACCATGTAAAATACGACGTATTTATATTACTTCCGACTTGAGGAGTCCGGATGTTAATTATTTCATCACAACTGTTAAGGCGCTCTAGTTTTTGAACCCACAGTTATTGACATTCCAAATAAACTTTTTACTTTTCTCAATAATTTGTAAGCGGTGCATTTATCCCGGTCCCAGGCCGCATGATTACTGTTACACGTGATGTTTTTTATTAAAATTTACACAATTTACAATTCTCTAACCATGTGAGATTTGGCACAAAGGACATACTGGCTTACCCTTGTCAGGACAGCGAATAGTAGAGTGATTGTAACTATTACAATTGTAGCATCTGCGTAATTCATACCGTCAAACACTGTACAATCTGTCTAAACCAATTAGAATATGTCCAGCTTCTAGAAGTTTATTATACAATATTGCATCAGTACTAATAATTGCTTGAAAACAGCTGCATTATTTTTAAGTGGATGATTGAAATCACATTGCACAATGTATCTTCGTTAAAAAATTCGGCATTCTGACATTTCATAAAATTTAAGAACGCATCAGGGTGAAGGCGTTCAGAAAGACCAACAATTCTTATTTTGATTTGGGTCGGCTTTAATTGATGTATATTATACGATCCGGTAGATTTTCTTCGGCAGCTTGTTGTAATTTTTTGAGTGGTTTCGTTAGAGCAGCTTACTACAATTCCACCATCTTTTATGGGTTTGACTTCTGCTTTAATTTCTATACCTGATTTTCATTCTGCACTTGGTTTTAGCAGTTGATTGGTTTGCATTTACAGGTTTTATAATAACTTTTGCCTGAGAAGCCGAAGAAGCGATGGCTGCATATGAGGTAGCTGGAGTTGGTGGAGTAAGAGTTTTGTAAAACAGTTTCGTTTAATTTTTAGTGATACTTTCAAGGGCATCATGCTTTAGTTGCGCAATAGAAGAGCATAGGTTATCCGTGATTTCCTTTTAAAGAGGAAATTTTGTTTTCAAACTCAGTGAGTATTGATGCTGTGATTTTGAGATCTCAGATTTTATAGTTGATGTAACGCGACTAGATTCAACAAGTAAACATTCTTCACATCGCCATATCAAACCAGGCACGGATTTCAAATAGTGCTTAAGTCATACGGCAGGTTTACGCAATGGAAATGAAAATTTTATTACATACACCTTTGCATGAAAGCCCTGGCGATTTTGAGGAAAACGCCGTTACAAATATAACAGATCATGTTAATATTTAGAATGGCGGATATTTATCATTCACCAATAGTGTTACAGAGGGGTGACCCAAAATGGTCACAATAGCGGCCCCAATTTAATGCAGATTTATCCTTATCATTCAACACACCACACACAAATTTGCCTTGATAATTATTTACAACAAAGATAGTACAATTAATTGCAAAAACGTTTTGATAACTTTTAGTAACTCACTAAAAAAAACACAAAATTCAGGTAACCCATTGATATAAGTTTCATACCAATAACACCAGTAATTAACTAAATATTCACAAATCTTACAGACCTTGCACAAACACGTTGTTTTCGTTACACGTTACTGTGTAAGTAACGGAGTAGTTCTTCATAACAGAAAGTAAAACGTAGAGGCTGGAATTAGATTTAGAAACCAATCCTCAAGAACACCAAACGGAACCTTCGACAAACTACTCCTGAAGAAGCTAACCACTTGCGGATCAACGACCGAATCTGCACTCACATTATAAGTTTATTTATAATTTTCTTTCTAACGTACACTCATGAAATTTAAAACTTGGACACCACAATTTCTGTAAACAAAAGTTTGCACATTGTGAAGCGGGCTTAAGGGTATCATTTACAATTCTAACAGCAGGTAGTCTCAGCAGGGGTTATCTTATAGAAGGACTGTAGAATGAATCATTACACTAAGCACGTTTTAGAAAATAGGTAATTTACGTTGCTTACTTAATTTTTTCTTTAAAGAATATATTTGAAGGTATCGCTAATTAAACACCATAGCTCGATTAATTATCGAATCAAAATTTTGTTTAGGAAATGTTTACAAAATAAAATTAGAAATAATTTTGATTTAAAAACGTCTACAAGCAATAACTTTTAAATTAAATCAAAAACTAAACATGGTTATTTGGGTTGACTGATTATTACTTATTTTTAAATAAATCTAACCTACTAATTATTGTAAGTTATTAAAAAAATCATTAAACTCTCTATTCATAATATTTAGTCCTTACAAAATGTATATTTTATGACGTTTCATTTTTTTCTGTAGTTAATATAAAAAGTGAAAATAAAAACTAAGGCAATTCTTATTGTCAACGTATATATTTAGTTTTTTGACAAGAATTTATTACATAATTATAATTAAGATACCAAGTTATAGTTTAAAATTAAATGAAAACTTTTTTTTTAAATAAAGGTATTACTATATAAATAAATATAAGAAATCAATAATGGGTGTGACCTCCATTATTATTGATACATTCTTGGAGGCGTCTGCTCATTGACGCTATCAAGGTATCAATATAATTAATATTAATCGTTTCCCATGCGGTATCAATGGCTGCAATTAGTGCATTACGGTTTACTGGTATAAAATTTGGCCCTTGTTGTCTTCGGATAACAGCAAGTATTCGAGCCCAAACATTTTCGATAATGTTAAAATCTGGGCTTTTTGCTGGCCAGGGTAACAGCTCCAAGTTATTTGCTTGTATCCAGTTGCGCACAACCTGCGAAGTATAGGGTCATCATATCCCGATAGTTAATTATCGAATGTTCCAAGAAAATATGTGTAAATAGTAAATGGAATCTACTAACGTAACGTTAAGTCGTTAATTATAGTTACATAACTCTCCTTTCATAAGATATAGTTCATATTAATATGCTTATTGTAAAGCTTCGTACACACCTGAACAACAAACCGAGGAACAAACAGAACAACGAACCGAACGGCAATCGGAACATTAATTTGGACGGTGCTACGTACGAATTTTAGAACAGATTCGCAAGTCCTGATTGTTCCACGAACGGTTTGCGGCGTTCCCGCAACTTGTCGGTTTTTCTCCGACATCAAAGAAAATGCGCGCGAATGCGTTTGCAGGTTTGGACGAATCTAAACAAAACGGCGAACAAACTTATGCGGGAGAATTAAATTATTTATTTTTGTCCTCCCTTTGTGGGTTTGTTGTGTTTTAGGTAATATTATGGAGTTGACAGAAGAAAAATGTTTTAAATTAATCAGTGTTTAAGAATGCAAGAAAAAATGATGTCCCTATTAGCATCATTTGGGCGGGAAATTTCCAAAATAAAAAAAGCGAAGTAAATTATAATTTTTTACTCTTCTTTGTGCGTAAAAATTTGGTTGGCACTATCTTCTTGTTTTCCGCAATTTTCTCTTCTCAATAATAAATATATATGAACTGAAAACTACTGAAAATAATTATGGAACAGCACAAACGTTCCGTTTGTTGTTCGATTGTGGAAATCATAAAAGATCGTTTGTCGTTCTGTTTGACTTTCGGTTCGTTGTTATGTTTGTTGCTCGGTTTGTTGTTCAGGTGTGTACGAAGCTTTACAACTTAAGCAACAATTTTTGGCGAATAAAGATTAGTTTGTGATGTAATATTAGAAACACAAATTTATATCATATCAAATTTATGACAACTTAAAACCAAGAACGTGTATGTTATTGCTAAGAAATTATTAAGGAAAAAGCGCAATTGCAGTGTAAATATTTATAATTAGATATTTTCGAAAGTTTATAAGTCCTCTATTGTAATCTTAATACTTAAAAGAAAATCCTGTCCATTAGCATTATAAGGAAATGGCTTTTACTTTATGAATAAGTTTCAATAACAATAGAATATCCTTGCTTGTTTAATTTACTTCCTTTGAGTCATATTGCTCTAAGGGTTGTTACATTGGTCATTAGAAGTATGTAATAAATAAACAATTACCTACTGTTTGAGAAGGGGTAGTGTGAACCAATAAATAAAGTAAGAAATGTAAATTCCATTTTAGTTTAAAATTTCAAGTGTTGTGAAAATGCCACCTCATCTCGGTGCTGATTTGAAAGCGCGGATTGTTTCGGAATTAGCGGCGGGCCGTAGCGTGCGTGAAATTTCACGTATGTTAGATATACCAAAAAGCACCGTAGGGCATTACCGAGTAAAATGGAATCTTGAACACACTTTGGAAAGAGCCATCGGAAGTGGTAGACCTAAAGTATCTACACGTGCTCAAGATCTCGAGTTGTTTCATTACGTAACAGAACAACCATTTGCTACATACTCCAGGGCTATAGCAGATACACATTTTCCCGGATGCCGTATAACTGCACAAAAAGATTAAAGGAGATGGGAATAAAGAAGTATAATGCTGCTGCGAAAGAAGTTCTCAGTGACGAAAATATGAGACGTCGTCTGAATTTGCAAGGCGATATGTGAACGAACCTTTGAATTTTGGAATCGAGTGATTTTTAGCGACGAAAAACGTTCAATAGCCGCAACGATGGACCACTAAAAGTTTTTAGAATGGAAGGAACTCGTTACGAAAATAATCACATATGTCCTAAAAAACGAAGTGGTTATTTTTCTGTGAATGTGTGGGTTGGGTTAGCGCGCGGGGTCCAGGAGTTTGTTGGGCTATCGATGGACGTCTTGATTCTGCTGCGTATTTAGATATTTTGGAAACTATTATGAAACCTTCAGTCGAAGTGTTTTATCCAGACGAAGATTATATTTTCCAACAAGTAAGTATTCTTATTTCACTATACTTTCTCCAAAAAATAGTTCGGGATCTGTTGAATTAACATTTTCATAATGTATTTTTGTTGTTAAAGGACAACGCCCCTATTCATACTTCGCGGGTTGTGCGCAATTGGATACGAGAAAATAACTTGGAGCTGTTACCCTGGCCAGCAAAAGCCCAGATTTTAACATTATCGAAAATGTTTGGGCTCGAATACTTGCTGTTATCCGAAGACAACAAGGGCCAAATTTTATACCAGTAAACCGTAATGCACTAATTGCAGCCATTGATACCGCATGGGAAACGATTAATATTAATTATATTGATACCTTGATAGCGTCAATGAGCAGACGCCTCCAAGAATGTATCAATAATAATGGAGGTCACACCCATTATTGATTTCTTATATTTATTTATATAGTAATACCTTTATTTAAAAAAAAGTTTTCATTTAATTTTAAACTATAACTTGGTATCTTAATTATAATTATGTAATAAATTCTTGTCAAAAAACTAAATATATACGTTGACAATAAGAATTGCCTTAGTTTTTATTTTCACTTTTTATATTAACTACAGAAAAAATGAAACGTCATAAAATATACATTTTGTAAGGACTAAATATTATGAATAGAGAGTTTAATGATTTTTTTAATAACTTACAATAATTAGTAGGTTAGATTTATTTAAAAATAAGTAATAATCAGTCAACCCAAATAACCATGTTTAGTTTTTGATTTAATTTAAAAGTTATTGCTTGTAGACGTTTTTAAATCAAAATTATTTCTAATTTTATTTTGTAAACATTTCCTAAACAAAATTTTGATTCGATAATTAATCGAGCTATGGTGTTTAATTAGCGATACCTTCAAATATATTCTTTAAAGAAAAAATTAAGTAAGCAACGTAAATTACCTATTTTCTAAAACGTGCTTAGTGTAATGATTCATTCTACAGTCCTTCTATAAGATAACCCCTGCTGAGACTACCTGCTGTTAGAATTGTAAATGATACCCTTAAGCCCGCTTCACAATGTGCAAACTTTTGTTTACAGAAATTGTGGTGTCCAAGTTTTAAATTTCATGAGTGTACATGGTATCAGTATACAAGGAATAATTTATATTGTAAGGTAGGAAATTAAAATCAAATATAAAAATATAAAATTATAAAGGTAAAGTGTGGTTTTAATTTTATTTTAATTAAAAATTTAATAAAATTTATATTTTTTGTTAGTTTATGGGATTTTGAAATTAAAAATAAAATTAGAAATATAATTTTATTTATTATTATTTTTTTTATGTTTTTTATTTAT
This sequence comes from Abscondita cerata, assembly GCA_030710515.1. Classification (NCBI taxonomy): domain Eukaryota; kingdom Metazoa; phylum Arthropoda; class Insecta; order Coleoptera; family Lampyridae; genus Abscondita; species Abscondita cerata. Next base: position 18,658 of record JALBCR010003006.1, read on the forward strand.
AAAAAATTTAATATTTTTTTTATTTTTTTTTTTTTTTATTATATTTTTTTTTTTTTTTTTAATTTTTTAAAAAATTTTTTAAATTTTTTAAATATTTTTTATTATTTTTTTTTTTTTTTTTAATTATATTAAAATAAAATAAATAAAATTTTTAAAATTTAAAAAATTAAAAAATTTTTATTTTTTCCTATGTTAAATTCTAATAAATAATTTTTTATACTGAGTATGAGAGTAATAAACTATAAATGTTTCAAATTGTACAGATAACTATCCCCCATATTTTGGTAAACCATTTTCTTTTATATTCCTACTGACAAATTTCACAATTATAGATTTTTATTGTTTTCATTAGCAAACAAACGGTGACTAATATCTATACAATTAAATGACAGGTGTAATCCAATTTTTTCTTCTCCAGCACAATACGATCTGTATTTTCCTTTTCTGATGTTCTAAGGGATGCCAAAATTCTTAAACTATTTTTTGGGAATACATCTCCATTTCATCTTTGTATTACATAAACTCTTTTTTGGTAGCTGCCAGTTTAGTTTTATCCACTATGTCTTTGATTTTGGTTTCCTCGTCGATGACAGATTGGGTTATACGTTCATTAGGCATTTTAAAACAGATCATTGCTTGAACTTCAACCTTCACTTAAGCACGTCTACTCGGCTCTAGTACACATTACAGAATGTGACACAAAAAGTTCATAGACATGACGGACTATTAGAAATTTGAAAACATCATCGAGAAAAGAAAATTACATGAAGAGTAAAAAATTTTAAAAATTTACTAACAGAAACACGAAGTCCATTTTTAGAAAACACAAATTTGGATGAAACAATAGAAAACAGAAGCATTACTTTAGGTACACCTAAAGTAAAACAAATAATAAATACAATGAAAGTTAAAAAGTCTCCTTGAATAGGAGTTATTTATCAAGAATCGATAACATATTGACCCGAAGAACTCTTTGTCAGCCCGACGAAACTATTTAAACGATCTATAAACTGGGAGAGCGTACCACAAGAATGGAGAACATTATAATATATTACTCCAATATACAGTGTGTCCCCGAATAGGTGAAACGACTCTTGTGAAAGATAAAAAATTTTTGAAAAAAAATTTCATTGTTTGAGGTTCAGCCCTGCTTAGTTTACAACTAATTTCTGGCATAATTTTAGTTTTCTAAAATCATGTATGCCTTGGATCTTTTCAAAAATCTGATTTTTGGTTCTACTAAACTACCTTTCTTAGTGAAGATCTAACAAAAGTTGTTTAGAATCATAAAAGAGTCCTACTTCTAGAATTTCAAGCACCTAGGCCAACGTTGATGTTTTGGCAATTTACAATAATTTTAATCTGATAGTTTAATATTGTTTATCCCCGGATAGGTGATATGACTCTTATAAAAGCGATAAAATTCTAAATAAACAAAATAAATAAAAGAATGTCTTTAACACAGTTTATTACTATGAATATTAAATGATAACACTTAATATTATTAGCTATTACAACGTCCTGGCTTAACACTGATAAGTTATAATGAAATAGTCAGTTAATACTCAGATTAAATATAAGCCTCTACTAAGCCTCCTCCTAAATTTGCGCAGTTTTCAATACGATTCCGGAATTCTCCAAAAGCTGCCTGTATTTGTTCTATAGGGATTGATCGAACTGCAACTGTTATTCTGCGTTTTAAAATTTCAGTGTCATTTGGAATGTGTTTTTGGTAAACTATTTGTTTTACCCATCCCCATACAAAAAAATCCATTATCGAAAGGTCTGGAGATTCAACAAACTGATTATTAAGCCAATCAGTAATCATTTGTGTGGAATGGGCATGGCAGCCATCTTGTTGAAAGTAATGCGAACGTCGAATATTTAATGGAAGTTCGTCAACAAACCTTTGCAGAATTTGTAAGTAAGTTTGCTGATTTAATCTTCCTTTAATAACAAAGGGTCCAATAATTCCTAACTCGTATGAGACGGCACACAAACATTTAGTTTTCCAAAATACTGCCTTCTTGAGTAAACTACGTAATGAGGATTGCCTCTGCTCTAATATCGACAGGTTTGCAAAGATGGAACACCATTTGTTGTGAAAGTACATTCGTCAGAAAAAAATATTAGTTTATGGAAATTTCTGTTTTTTAAAATTAGCTCCCCTAAAGACAAACAGAACTGCAATCGCCTTGCTTCATCACCTTCTTTTAAAGTGTGACAAAATTTGGCTTTATACGGATAAATTTTCTTAGCTTTATAAATTCTCTGTAAATGTGTTTTACTTATGTTTGTGTTTACGCTTCGATTCCTTAGAGACATTTTAGGATATGCATCTACGGAATTTAAAGGAAATAAAGTACCAGTTTCATAGTAAGCTTTTTTTCTCTCTCTTCTTATACTGAACGCTTCCTGTTGTGAAAAATCTCTTGATTAAACGCCAAGCAGTAGCTTTGTTAATTGCAGTATTTGGATATTTTTCATTAAATAAAGCAATAACCATATTTATCGATCTTTCACCGATTCCGTAACACTGAATCAAGTAAACTTTTCATCTAATGTTAACATTGTCTTTAAAAATATGTTTCGATTTAATACAGAAGTGTATGCTTGATAAGATTGACAGATAAGTATTGTTATGGAGACAATTTGTTTTTCCATAGCAATCTTTGTAGAATGAGCGAGACATCTAATCTTAGTATTAACTGACTATTTCATTGTAACTTATCAGTGTTAAGCCAGTAACTTGTAATAGCTAATAATTTAAGTGTTATCTTTAAATATTCATAGTAATAAATTGTGTTAAAGAAATTCTTTTATTTATTTTGTTTATTTAGAATTTTATCGTTTTTACAAGAGTCATATCACCTATCCGGGAATAAACAATATTAAATTATAAGATAAAAATTATTGTAAATTGCCAAAACATCAACGTTGGCCTAGGTGCTTAAAATTCTAGAAGTAGGACTCTTTCATAATTCTAAACAACTTTTGTTAATCAAATTTTCTTATATCTTCATTAAGAAAGGTAGTTTACTAGAACCAAAAATCAGATTTTTTAAAAGATCCAAGGCATACATGATTTTAGAAAACTAAAATTATGCCAGAAATTAGTCTTTAATTAAGCAGGGCTGAACCTTAAACAATGAAATTTTATTTCAAAAATTTTATATCTTTCACAAGAGTCGTTTCACCTATCCGGGGACACACTGTATAAGAAAGGATGTAAAGACGACTCGAAAAACTACCGGGAAATAGAGGTAATTAGTACCACCGGAAGAATATACTCAAAAATGCTTAAAAATTGTGTAGAGAGAGAGAGAGATAGAGATAGAGAGGAGATAGAGAGAGAGAGAGAGAGAGAGAGAGAGAGCCAAGAGATTAAAATAACATGTAAAAGAGAGTCCAACAAAATAGAGAACTGCAAATTGTATTAATTTAGAGAAAACCTACAATAGTGTACCAATTTTAAAACTTTGGAAGGCCCTGAAGGATGTAGAAACATCCCCCTTACTAATCAACACCATTAAACACATGTACCAAAAATTAATTTTCTGATCTGTTGAATACAACAAAAGAACTTAGCGAAGAGTGTAGTCTGTGACCCATATTGTTTAAAATTTATTTAGACAAAGCCTTAGTTAAATGGACAACTACAATAAGATCAATGGGGCTGCAAATCGGAGATAATAAGTTATTTAGCTTATATTTTGGTGACAATAAAGTGGTTATAGCCGAAGACCTAGATGACTTAAACTACATTGTGAGAAAGTTACAAGAAGAATACAAAGCTGCTGAACTCACAATCAATATAGAAAAATCGAAATACATTGTAGTAGGAGACGATCATCAGGAAGACTTACTACTAGAAGGTACAAAGATAAAGGAAGTAACCACATGTAAATATTTGAGAATTACGTTAAACAAACATGGTAATAGTAATGATGAAATAAAAGAAAGAATAAAGAAAGGAAGACAGACAATTAGTTCATTAAATTCCATTCTATGGGATAAAAACATCACTAAAGAAACAAAGAAAATAATTAAAGGAGTATGGTTTTGTAGGAGCCCTTCTTTGTTTAGCTAAGAAGACCATATAAATTAATTTTTGGAGGAATACTTACCTGAAAGAAAATGATCTACAAAAGTCTAGTCTAAAAGCATAGTTATTTACGAAACTGAAGCTTGAGATATCACAAAAAAAAAAAAAAAAAATATTGAATAATTTAACACAAAAATAAAAAAAAAAAAAAAAAAAAAAATTAAAAAAAAAAAAAATTTAAAAAAAAAAAAAAAAAAAAAAAAAAAAATAAAAAAAAAAAAAAAAAAAAAAATTTGTTTTGTTTTGAACAAAAAAAAAAAAAAAGAAAATAAGACAAACAAAAAAAGTTGGAATGGGTACCCACAGAAAAAGAAAAAAACACCACCCCAAAAATAAAAAAAAAAAAACACTTTTAATAAAAAAAAAAATTTTTTAAATTATTAATTTTTTTTTTTTTTTTATTTTATTAATTATATTTTAGTATTATAATCTTTACTAAAATAAAAAAAATCATAATACAAAAAATTTTTTTTAAAAAAATAAAAACAAAAAAAAAAAAAACCAACCAAAATACCCAAATTAAAAAACAAATAGAAAAGAAAAAAAACAACAACAAAAAAAAAACGTTTTTTTTAATTTTACTTTTGTAATAATGCTAAAAAAAAAAAAAAAAATAAAAATAAGTAAATAAAAAAAAAAAAAAATAATAATAAACCATCATAAAAAAATTACCTTTTTATTTTATTAAGAAAAAAAAAAAAAAATTGAAGGAAAACACGTTTAAAAAATATTAAGCAATAATAATAAACCTTACAATACCCTTTCAAAATAAAATATTAAAAAAAAAAAAATAAAAAAAAAAAGAAGTTTTTTCTAAAAATTAAAAAAAGAGATATATTGCAATGTTATTGCATTTGAGCCAGTCCCATAATCTTTGAAAAGTCCTTAAAATGCTGCTCCAGATTGAGTAAAACCCCATTTAAGGCAATAATTTGATATCTCTTGTAAATCGGCTATGTTCGGAAAGATCATTGAATCCTGCTGGATATTGGATAATTGATCCTAGGTAATGATGATCTTCAATCATTATTAGGTGTCCCGCAGCGTCAGTAGTCTTCCCAGCCAAAGAAAACCTGTATAAAATTTAGTATTAGTTGTGTAATTAAGGTAGAAATAATAGGTCAAGGTCATTTGCCAGGACACAAAATGTGAGGTGAAAGTGATAAAAAGGACAAAGTGTTATAAATAAAAGTGAGTGATAAACAATGTAAACCATAAACAAAGACGTAAATTGTGAAAATTCGTGTTTTTAACAGAAAAAACTATAAAAAGTTGGGTTACGAATCCGCATAAATTTTAAAGACAAATTGCAAAGCGGCGCAATATTCTTTCAAGAAAAAAAAATACAAGGAAGAAAGGGCAGAAAAACAGAAGAAGAATGGCAGTAATTAACAAATAATTAAGAAAAATAATTATCAAAGTTAAAGAAAACTGCAGAAAAACTAATGGTTCACACAAACATCCGGTAGATGGCAGGAGAAAAACCGACGCTTGTTAACGGTTTTATTTAAAATAATTTGATATTCGAGTTGGCCATGCATCCTGAATTAATAAAGAGAGGTGCCGAAAAGACGCAAAGAGGAGTTGAAAAATTACCGCGTGAAGGCGTACATCGCGGCGAGAAAAATAACCGCAAAATTTAACGAATGACGTCACGTTAAAAGGTGAAATTAATAAAAAATCCGCTATGTGCGTAAAATTACATTAATAAAACAAAAAAAACAATAAAAAAGGTAAATACTCACCAGTGTTAGTGCTCCGAAAAAGAAAAGGTCAGTGACCCAAAAGGTTAACAAACGAGCAGGGCTGCACAAAATTGGAAGCGACGTAGGAGTAACCTGGAAATTAAATAAAAGAAACATCGGAAGCATCGATCACATACAAAAAAAATACTTACCGTAGAAGTCGGCATATGACCAAGGTTAGATTTAGATTTTTAAGTAGTTGTAATTTGTAAAATTAGTTGTAGTTTACTAGGTTAAGGATTTCTGTAAGTAAACGACGTGCACGAATTTGAAACTGCGCGTAACGTGGGCACGTGCAAAATTGTTAAAACGTTGCCAATTTTAAAGTTTTGTTTATTTTTTTGTAAGTGGAATTTAGATTGTGCCAATTTTAAATAAATCATTGTTGGGCTAGAGAAGGAGTTTTAATGAGATTTGAAGTACAAATAAAGGACATCGAGTTGAGATAATTCTAAAGCTTAAATAAATAAAAGTTAGTGACGAAAATTATTTGAAAAATTATAAGTTGAGGCATACATGCATGTGAAAACACCTGTTGTTTCCCTATAAAAAAAAGTACCTTGAGATTGAGAGCAATAAATTGAATTGGGTGATAAAGAGGTTGGCGCTTCACATTAAAACACAAAAATAAATTTACTAAGTTTGCGCACCCTTTATCCGACATCGTAAGTTTGGTATTTTTTTTGAATTTTATATCTGCGTTCTAAGTATCACACAGTCATAAACTTGGCGTTTTTGGATTCGTTTTAAGTTATATTTTTAACAATGTTATATAACAAATAACTGTGCGTTTAACGGAAAAAGTTATTGCTCTTCATAGTCGATAAATTCCTTAAAAAAAAGTTTTTTTTCTTTTCGGCTCATATCTTTCATCCAGTCCACCTGACGCTTTTTTGTGACAAAACTTTTTTAACAATAAAGTAATTTCTAGCATTTACAAAAAAAATTTTCACGATACGACCATTTCTCGCCCGTCAATCGACGCGCAAAGTTGCTATGTTTCGTGTGGGATTTCAAAATACGCTGAATAACGCTCGGGCTCCGCGCTGTATTTTGTCGTCATACGACTTGTCCACTGTTTACTTATTAAAATAAACGATTGTAATAACTTTTTTTCCGTTATACGCACAATTATTTGTCATATAACATTGATAAAAATATAACTCAAAACGAATCCAAAGACACCAAGTTTAGGACTGTGTGATATTTACACACAGTTGTAAGCCAATCAAATTCCTTGAACTATTTTTTACATATCAGTTATCCTTTTTCATTCGGAATTTGACGTTTTTACTAACAATACCGAGGACTAACGCCTAGTTTTTCTAGTAGTCGTCGGAAAAATATTTACCATTTGCTTTACCTTCGTCAATGACGCCAATTTACCACATTTTGCGACGTAAGATCACAATGAATGAAGTTGGAAGTATTCGAGATTTGATAAATGTTATAAAATATTACACTTTCATTTGCTTACAAAATATGTATCTTGTAAAGTTTAGAATCAAATTTAATCAGTTTGAAGACGTCAAATTTTGGAAAGCAAAAGATTCAAAAAGAAGAACTCTTCAAGGAATTGCTGAAAAAAGGCAAAGAAGTGCCGTTGCAATTACTCTTGAAGAAAATAGAAAAATTTCCACTGAAAATACTTCTGAAGGTTTGTTAAAAAAGTTTTATATTATAGCTGCAAAAAACTGGCGTGGAGGAGTAATGAAGGAGTATACAGTAAAATAGATTTTTTCAAAATTGAGATTTTAAATTCTGAATATACGAGGGTGGTTTAAAAAATCCGTGCAAAAATAAAAACTACTTAATTTTTGAGATAAACTCTTTTTATTTTTTAACATAGTCTCCTTTGAGGCTTATACACTTCGTCCAACGTTGTTATAATTGATCCCTTCTAAATAATAGGATTTGTCCAAGTCTATAAAATAGGCGTTTGTTTCTGCAATCACTTCCTCGTTTAAATAAAATCTTTTTCCCGCAAGCTATTTCTTCAGATTGGGGAACAAGTAATAGTCCGAGAAAGCCAAGTCTGGAGAATAAGGGGTCTGCAAAACGAGTTGGAACCCTATTTTCATCAATTTTGCGGCCACAACTGCTGAGGAGTAAACTAGTGCGTTGTCGTGATAAAAAAGGACTTTTTTGTGAGCCAATCGTGGCCGTTTTTCTTGCATTACCCGTTCATTCGAAATGCCCACAGCACTAGCAACCTCACGCATCTTCACTCTTCTGTTATCTATCACCATATCATGGATTTTATCAATGATTTCTGGAGTAGTGTCCTTCCTCAACAGGGCGTCCAGAACGTTCAGCGTCGTTTGTGCCTATATAGCCACTCCGAAATTTTTGAAACCACTTATAAACTGTTTTAATTAATGGTGCAGAATTACCATGAGACGATTTGCCTTTCAGAAAGTAATGTTTAATCAACACACGAAATTCTTTTTCGTCCATTTTAAATTCTCTCAACTTCCTCGATTCAGACAAACGCCAAACACAAAGAAATAGACCGATCTGGCTGAACCAGTAGTGCCATGTCTTTGAGTTTGCACGGACTTTCAAACTACCATCGTATTTTCTAAAAGTGCTCAAGGAGGAAGTAAACATTGTGCCGATAGTAAGTGGTTAATTACGAATTCACAAGACGATTCGATCGGTTCAGACAGGTTGTACAATAAAAATCTGACAGCAATTGATAATACTAAAGCGTTGTAGGTATTGTGTTACGTACACGGTTAAGTAACCAGAAGACGAATAACATAAAAAAATATTTAAAAAAATAATAATTCTGGAATCTAAGGCGAAGTAGTCCAACAGAATTATACAAATTGTCTTTAAAAATAAGTTCAAATAATATGATAAAAAAAACCAAATACCTTACGGAGAATCGTTATGACTCAATTCAAGAAGGAATGGGATTGACTCGAATTCCAACTTGACCATAACACTTTTCCTTAGGATGATAAATCTTATAAATAACCATACATTCAAATATAAATGAAAAAAGCACAAAATTGGTGCAGATGTAAAGAATTATAAAGTGAAATTTTAAAGAGAAGTCAAAGGTGACAGATCACAGATGTCAAGTTAAACACATAAAATCAAGTTTAATAAGCTTCTTAAATTGTACTAATGTGCGCACTTCTCCTGATGCAATCCTCAAATTAATTCACAGCACATGAATAAACAATTCCGTTTCCACTTTTCTAATTTATTTTAGAAAGCAGAAACAGTTAACTTTCTTTCTGACACAAATCTCTTGAGTTATCACATTTTTCATCCAAAATCAACAATGCAATCTCAGTACTGGCACCAAACTAGTTCAGTTAAACGCTTTAACTTGAATCAAAGAAAAAAAACTGGTATTTTCTGGATTATATAATAAATGCATTTAATAACATTATTTGGTACAAAACATTAACTTCAAAACATTTAAAATATGTTCTGACTTTTCTACAAGATTACAAATTTTCTCTAAATTAAAAAATTAACCAAACTTGTTATGGCAACAATAACACATTTCAAAAATAATTACTACGATCTAAATTTAATATAATAGAAATAATTCGGAACAAAACATATTGCGTTAGCTGATGATTAATGGCGTATTCGAAAACCTTAGAAAAGCACGACAGCAAACTAATGGGCCTATAATTACCAATACAGTGCGGGTCAATTTTCTTAAATAGTGGTTTAACCATAGCACATTTAAGTTAAGTTGGAAAAACGCCGGTTGCAAAAATTAAATTCATAATATGGCATAAAGGTCTGGCAACCGCATATTTGCATATCTTTAAGAGATTTGACAATACTTCATCATTACCATACGATGAAGAAGGTTTGAGTAAATTAATAATAGAAACGATGTCTAATGGAATTAATGGCATAAAAAATAAAGAAGAGGAGAGCAATGGAAAGTAGTGAGCTGTTGAAAAGAGGTTACAACTTGTATTATTGAGTTTGAACGACTTTGCAAAGTAAGTACTAATCAAGTTTGCAGCATCCTAATTACTCATCAAATTCTCTTCATGATAAATCTGTACTGTAGTCGAATTGTTATTATTTCTGTTAGTTAATGATTTAACAATGTCCCAAAACTACATTTTAGTTTTATTAGAAGAGTTTATGATTTTTTGTCAAAGTACTCTTTTTTATATGTAACTGATTTTGATAAGAGTTTTCGATAGGGTTCACTACATTCTTGATAGAGTTTACATAAGTCACTATACAATAAAACTTTATTTTTTAGTAATTTCAGATTTTTATTCATCCATGGGTAAGCATTTTTGTCTTGTGGTGGACGCGATTTCATGGGAAAGCATGCATTGAAAGTACTTTCAAAGATTTCAAAAAAAAAAAAACATTAAAAGCTATATCAGAATTAGAGACTTTATTCTATTTTATAGATAGAAGAAACTTATAGAAACGGGAGCAGTTGAAGAAATTTCTTTTCTTGACAAGTCTATGCAATTTAGTACTCTTTCTATGAGGAACCTTAAGTAATTGTGCGTTGTGATCTGATAGTCTAAAGTTTACATTAATGACAGTAAATGATGAATAACTCTCTGAGATGAAGAAATTGTCAATACATGTCAATGATAAGTTATGGGCTCTTTCTGTTTAGGCTTTAAGCCAAAAGATGAAATAATTTCGAAAATGCATTTGTATGTATGTTGTTAACATCCAGCAGATGAATTTAAAATCTCTTCCATAATCAACGATTTATTCATGACCAATCAATGTTACTAAGCAAGTTCGTAAATAGATCAAAAATGGTATTTAAGTCACAACTGGGTGGTCTATAAATAACGAGCACACTACATTAGTTTCCATTATAGTGAATCCACAAAATTTAAAAATATCATCGCAAGATGTGGTCGTAGTTTATAAAGTTTTTATTGTTAATTCACAAGAATTTTTTACAAAATAGCAACTCCTTCATTTTTCATAACGGAGCGACTGAATGACGACACTAATGAATAATTGCCTATAGACATTGCATTTAATTAAGATCAACATGTGGATTGAAGAGAAAATGTCAAAACATTTAACCACTGACCGCTTCTTTTTAACACCAAAGAATAGTCCAATTGGAATTAACAATTTGTCATCGTGGACTAGGCAAACAGCATAAAAAGTTTGATTTGATATAAAGAACAAAAATTTATGAACCATAGTAATCGTTCGACCGCAGTCACCCATTAACAACTAATAAAGATTATTGGCCATAGTAGTAATCCGACTTTGATTAAATCATATTTAAATATGCACCATAAAAAATGAATGAACTCGAGGCAAAGTGCAACAGAGAAGCAAGTGCAGAGAGGAAATGACAGTAAATAAATAAATTAATTAGTTAAACAGAAACTATCTATTATTACTTCACATTTTATGAAATAAGATGGAGAGTTATGCAACAGTTACCTAACCAAAATTTTAACACCCTTTTTTACTTTTCTGACAAATTAGAGTTAGTACGTTATAATGAAGCAAACAAAATTTTATGCCCGACGGCCGGCCGGCCATCTGTACAAGGACCTTATTTAAAGTTCCGAAGGTTTGATTAGTTTTTGAGCATAATCTATGTAGTCTAAAGGAACCTTAACTTACACAGTTTTTTATTTTTGAAATATTTAGAAAAATATTCACATTTTACACATTTTTGTTTCCAATAAACTATTTCTTGAATCGATAAGGAGTTACTGAGATATAACAATCACGTGACAAATATCAATTTTACAAAAAAATTGAGGAAAATAGTTGTTGGAAATTCTGTTGTCTATAGCTTTTGTTTGAAACATTTTTTTCTAAAACGCAATTTTATTTTCGTTTATTAAGGCGATGTAAAGTTCTGCGCTAAACGTTTGTTTCATTCATTATATTGTCTCATCAAATATAACACATGATATAGTTAATTATCGAAGTTATTAAATTAGTGAAATGCGAGATGGTTTGTTATATTAAAATATATTAAGTGAGTTTTGCCACCGGGTGATAAAAGTCAAGTAAAATTTCTCACTCATTTTTAGAAAGGAATACTATTGACTCCGCATGAGATGACAAAACTCACCGGTTAGTTTTGTCACGAGTTAGATCTGGCAACATTGCACCTTCGTGCTCGTTGCTTAGCAACAGTGACATGAATATGTCTGTTGGTTTTAAATTCAAGCTGTCGTTTTAAAAGTAAAAATAAAATTGAAAATTACTGAAGAGCAAAAAGCCATTCTGATATAATTCTTGCAAAATCACATGGAATTAATTTCGGGGAAATTTTCTAGTACTTTACAAGAAAAGACGGCGAAACCTTATGGCAAAATGTTTCCAAAACTTTAAATAGCACTATAGGGCCACAAAAGGATTGGCAAGCGTGCACGAACCAAAGAAAAAACCGCTGCAAATATCAGAGAAGCAAATAAAACGGGTGGTGGGTTGACTAATTTTCAACCTTTGACCAAGGTTGAAGAAAATATTACAGCAATATTGTCACCAGCTGCAATACAAGGGTTGCAAATACCCACCCCACAAGTAACGTTTTTGGCTCCCTCATGTTCCTTCAACAATCCTCCATCTTCGATATCCAGTTCCTGTAGTTCAACCAAAACCGTCTATTCACCAGCAGAGTTTGCTATACGAAGATCTTCACGTTTATCCCCTCGCATATCAAAAATCCCACCAAAAAAAATTATTAAAAAAAACTGCACCAGTATCATATGCTGAACACGCAAAATATTTACAAAAAAAATTGGAATTGCGCAAAAAATATTATGCCGAAAAATTGGTGATAATGCGGTCTATAAACAACAGCATTATTAAGCCATTGCAAATGCAATTCTTTTGCGGCCATTGTAAATAGTTTTTCTTTAGTTGTTAGAAGGTAGTTGCTAGTTTATTTATTTTATTATTTTTCGTAGTTGTAAATAGTCGTTATAGTCTGTTTCTTGTTTCTTTGTTTTTGTTTTTCTTCTAGTGCAAAATAGAATTGTTGGAGTTTCTTTCTAGTTTAATTTTATATATTAAAGTCAAGTTCAAGGGTTGGATTTCTGCAGACCAATTTCAAAAGACACACTTGCCTGAAAGCCCTGATTAAAATCGAGATATACACACTACATTTTAATACTGTCCAGCAGTCTAACGGGTTAACAACTTTGTCCGCAGGAATACACAAAATTTGTTACACCGGCCTTTCTGGTAAAAACCCATATTGGTGAACCGATAGTTTTATTCTTAATGTTTTAAAATTCATCAACAGTTCTTCAAGTTTATCCCCCAGAAGAAATGAATTTTTGCACCGGCCGCAATCCTAAAAATAATAATAATACAGAAATATGTAAGAACAAAAACTTCAAAAGCAACATACAGAAAAAATTCGACTTACTTAATTATTGTTAAACCTTGCTCTAATTAACCTTGACCTAGTAGCTCTCCCAGCCTCTAATTCTGGATTTGCCCCTGCAAAATCACCAATATCGCCCATTTCATGCATAATATCTAAAAATGACAAAAAATCACAATTTTATTACTTAATTAAAATAAAATAAATAATAAAAAAATACCATCATCCACGTCAATTTCTTCTTCACCCTCTGAGGTGGAATGTTGTAGTCAACACACAAATTGTAAGTAAACACAGGCATTAACAATTTTACCAGCTACTTCTGGACTATAATGAAGCACATGATGTTTTAAACAACATCGAAATCGTGCTTCTAAAAGTCCATTGCATCTTTCTATAAGACTCCTAATTCCTTTTATTGCTTTATTATATCTCCATTCTAGAGTATTCTGCTGTGGTTCAGGTATAAAAGGTGTAAAGAGCCATGGTCGAAGAGCATAGCCAGAATCACCTGTAAAACAACATGTATAACTTATATTATTTAAAACAAAAAACTATTTAGTACCAATTAAGTTAAAATCGTTATGACCTTCATTATGCAATTGCCTTAATAACTGCTGCACTTGACTATTGTTCCATACAAATGAGTCGTGGGTACTGCCCGGGTAATTTGCCACAACATTCAATATTTTTAGATTAATATCACAAATCTGAAACAACAAAATTATATATAAACTAATCACCCAATAAACCGTTTGTTTCTATCTCACCAGCTGACAATTCAGTGAATGATAACCTTTACGATTGACAAAAATGTGTTCTGGCAATTCGGGATTGTTCTTTGCTGGGAGGACAATGGCGATGTGGGTGCAGTCAATGCAAACTGACAATTCCAGAAACACGATGTTTAGTGTAAAATCTAAGAAAGTTTTAAGTCAGAAATTAAAAAGTGCATGAACTTTGCTTACTTCTGTCTAACGTCTCTAAGTGCTTCTAAATTGTTCGGAAACTTAATATAAGTTTTATAACATCGGGTTGGTTTAAGGCATTGGTGACTTTATGCAATGCATTGCTGGGATATGCCTATAAAAACGTTATAGCCCACATCAGCTTGATAGCTGCCAGCAGCATAAAAACGCAGTGCTACTAAGACCTAAAAATTTGAACACATACTTTGAAAACAGACAAAATTATTTGTTATTGGTTACTCAGTATGAATGCAGAAATCACTGGGTCTTTTTGGACGCATATAAGGTTCAACAAGATCCACAATAAAATTAAATAATTCTTTGGACACCCGTAACAGTTTGATACACTGATTGTCTGCCAATTCCTGCAAGGGGTCTCCGCGCCTTACAAGTCAAGGATGTCGTTCTTCTTCATCTTCTAAATTGTGAATTAAATTTAACATCATTAGAGCGTCCATTGGTTGCACAAGTTTTGCTTAGTTTTCACAGAACTAAGGAGTTTCACAAAGCACAAGCAACAATCTTCTGTCTACTGTTTGCAGGCGTCCATTCTTCTGCGCAACGCCGTATGCAACTTATGACACACTTAACAGTTTATTGAGTGCACTAATATAACTAATTGTAAAGGTACGACGAGAACACAAAAAAAAAGTTTTTATTTTCAGATTTTGTTCGATATTTCATAAAGTGAACATTAACTGTTTTGAAGTGATTACGTTATTATATTATTACTTTCAGCTCGCCTTGACAAAAGTTACTTCAATCAATAGTAGCGTTTTCCAACTTTTCACCGAAATTACGTCATTTTGGTGACAAAACTCACCGGTGAGAAAAATGGGGTAAAACGTTCTTGATGAACTTTTTATGAGGAATCTTATTATGACACTAAATTTTGTATAACGCTTAAAAGTTGGAGGTTATAACCAAACCTATGTTTTTTAAATAGCAATCATTGCTGGCTGTAGTTTATACTGTTATACGTTATACTGTTGGAAAATAAAATTTTCCAGGCTGCGTTGACCTGGGTAGACGGCGAGTTGTTAAAAATTCGTTTCTTGTTGCCAAAAGTCTTAAGCGACGTTCTTCGCTACGTTGTTGAACCCTCAGATCATTTAGACTATCATCACAATACCGTTGTAACATTTCCAGTTTACACGACTAAAGTTCGGCTTCTCTGATATCAATAATACTGTCACATTTGAAAGCAGTTAAAAATTAGAAAAAATGTTGGTGTTGACGTACTCTTAACATTGTTCTCAAGTTCAGAAGAAAATTCTTTATTTACTAAATGCAAAGGAAAAAAAACAACAAACTACTAGAAAAACTTTATTCAAATTTTAATCATCACTTTGTTTTATAAAAATACGCGTTCTATGTAAATTTCATTAAAATCGTTCAAGAAATTCAAGGTGTTATGATTTTTATGAAAGTCATTATACTTTTCCACGACATGCTTAGAAAAACCGGACGTTTCTTCTCTACAAATAGTGAGGAAATTCGTTTTTCCTCACTAGCGAGGAAAATAACGTCGTGTTACAAAATGCATCTTTAAAAAAATGCACCAAAATTTTATGGTTTAATTAAGATCCATAAAAAACACAATCCTATACGTCCCATTGTTCCTTGCATAGGATCTCCCACATATTTTTTATCACAATTTATTTCTATGATCACTACAAATCTTACACCCATTTTCAACGAACTTCGTTCGTTTATGAAATCGATTTGTCGTCCGTGCGTCCGTGTGTGCGTCCGTCCGAGGCCTTTCTAATGGTCGGACATCATTGTGTGATACATCAATCGATTCAGCTTGGTGTCCAAAGCTTAAGTTTTGATGTGCATTAAAATCGGGCAACGGGGACGCCGAGCCCCGCGATATTCCGTCGAAAAAATTAAAAATTTCATATACGTCCAAAATCAATGTGTGGCATATATTTAGACTCCTCTGGCATAGCTGAGTTGAAATATCCTATCCCCATAAAATCGGGCCACAGATACCCGATGCCCTCGGGAAATTAAGTTTATTTCAGAAATCCAAATATGTCCAAAATCAATGTGTGGCATATATTTGGATAATAGAAAAGTTAGCAATGACGGTCTATTGGCGCTAATTATAACTTTGCCATTCTTTCCATATATTTGGATAATAGCAGTTCGTTGCGACAATGCCTTGCATTTTTCAACTTTCCTTTCAATTAGTAAGTTATATTAATAACAAAAAAAAGAAATTACAAAAAATCATACTCTTGTTTCATTTGATGTTACTTCTTTATTCACGAACATCACTAAAGAACTTATTATTAAATTAATTGAAAAATATTGGAACCAGTTAAAATATTATACCACATTAGAATTACACGAATTTCTACAAATAATTAAATTTTTATTCAATTCTAGTTATTTCCAATGGCGATGGAAAGTATTACTTACAAAATTTTCGGATCTGCTATGGGTAATCCCGCATCTCCGATATTGGCGAATCTTGTGATGAATGATTTATTAACAGAGGTTATAAAAACGTTAAATTATACTCCTATTTTCTTTTATGTCTACGTTGACGATGTTATAGCATGTATTCCCACAAACAGTATCAATGATACATTAGAAATATTAAACAATTATAACCAACACATTAAATTTACTGCAGAGATTGAAAAAATCAAAACTTCCTTTTCTAGATATAGAATTAATAAGAGATTTTAACAATAACACGATATTAATGGACTATTATACAAAACCTATTGCTTCGAATCGTATTATTAATTATTTTAAAAACACCCACACCATCAAAAACTTAATATTATTAATTCTCTTAAAAACAAGATTAAAAAATTATGTAGTACTCAACTATTAGAAAAATTTTAAATCTACTGAATACAATTTTACAAAAAATAACTATCCAAGAAAACTATCTACAAAATTAAATTACTATAATAATATTCCACCACCCAATAATCAACTAAATGTTACTAACATTACTAATGACATAAATAAATCCAACACTGTTTCAACTAATACATGCATACAATACAAAAAACGAATCAACATACCTTACCTAAGCTATAAAATAATTAATATATTAAGAATAATCAACTAAAAATAATTTTTATACAATAAAAACGCTATACAATGCGTGTTACACAAAACTAAAAGACAAAATTATTTCTACACAAAAATCTTCCGTTATCTACAAAATTAACTGTTTAGGATGCAATATGTACTATATAGGTCAAACAAACAAAAATTAATCAATAGAATAAAAAATCATAATTATGACTGTGTGCCGAAAAAGTGAAAA
>JALBCR010003007.1:0-29469 GCA_030710515.1 Abscondita cerata
ATGTTGTGCTTCGTTCAGTTACGTATTGCTATTCTTAATAAATTCCATCACCATAAACATAAAACACGGAGTTGTTCGAACAAGCCTTTACCAACTCTTCCGATGTCCGTACAATTACAAACACCCGCGCATTTCAATACACACAAAGATGATCACCGAATCAACCGTAAAACGTAAACAGATCCACCATTTATACCAGTGTTGACGTCACGAGTGATGGCAACGCGTTTAAAATAAATTTTAAAAGACGGTGTTTTAGTTATCTTTAAAATGAAAATATTTAATTCTGAACACATTATATGTTTTGTTGTGGTACCGGAGTTCCTTTTACGTTTATGACTAAACAAACCAACCCATACTCACCTAGTATTTATAGGTAATAACATTAAGTGTATAAGCATTATAGGATGTAAATAAGGAATAAAATATAACAGACAGCCATTGCATGACGACATGAATATGGACCGATCCCAAGCGCCAGTCACGACAATGATAAAAAATATAAGGTTAAAAATAGCAAACAAAATAATAGAAAAACAGATCAGATAGAGAATAAAAATATTGTAACTGTGATAACGGTGTGTATGACTCTGGTTCTGGTAATTTCAAAAAAATCAGCTACTGCTGATGGTATTTTGGGCACAGTATTTATTCCAACTGGTTGTACTATTATTATTTCTTATTTTGCATAACTACTAAAACAGTCTCCTTTGAAATATTCTTAGATCGCAGAGACATATACAGTGTGTCCTCGGATAGGTGAAACAAGATAAAAATTTTCGATATAAAATTTCATTGTTTGGGGTTCAGCTTTGCTTGATTAAAGACTAATTTCTGGCATAATTTTAGTTTTCTAAAATAATGTATGCCTTGGATCTTTTTCAAAAATCTGATTTTGGGTTCTAGTAAACTACCTTTCTTAGTGAAGATATAACAAAATTTGATTAACAAAGTTGTTTAGAATCATGAAAAGAGTCCTACTTCTAAATTTCAAGCACCTAGGCCAACGTTGACGTTTGGCAATTTACAATAATTTTATCTGATAGTTTAATATTGTTTATCCCCGGATAGGTGATATGACTCTTGTAAAAGCGATAAAATTCTAAATAAACAAAATAAATAAAAAATTTTCATAACACAGTTTACTACTATGAATATTAAAGATAACACTTAAATTATTAGCTATACAAGTTACTGGCTTAACACTGATAAGTTATAATAAAATAGTCAGTTAATACTAAGAGTAGATGTCCCTCTCATTCTACAAAGATTGCTATGGGAAAACAAATTGTCTCCATAACAATACTTATCTGTCAATCTTATCAAGCATACACTTCTGTATTAAATTGAAACATATTTTAGAGACAATGTTAGCATTGGATGAAAAATTTCCTTGATTCAGTGTTACGGAATCGGCGAAAGGTCGATAAATATGGTTGTGCTTTATTTAATGAAAATATCCAAATACTGCAATTAACAAAGCTACTGCTTGGCGTTTAAACAAGAGATTTCTCACAATAGGAAGCGTTCACTATAAGAAGAGAGAAAAAACACGATGAAACTGATGCAGGTACTTTAGTTGCTTTAAATTCCGTAGATGCATATCCTAAAATGTCTCTAGAAATCGAAAAGTAAATACAAACATTGTAATAACCTCAAACACTTACAGGTTCTTATTTTAGATGCCGGTTAACTTTTATTGAGGAAGAGAAGTCATGATTTCGTGTGACAATAGATATTTATTTATCTATTAAACTTTTGTTGAGCGCCATTAAATTATATACAAATTTTACACCAGGTAAATTAAAATAATCCTATGGTAACAGTTACCCGAAATTAATAATCGGCAAAATCTAAATCTAATTGATTTAAATATTTATTTAAGTATTGTCTTGCACAATTTATAATTAATTTCAGTTAACTTTAACTGTTTAGAAGATTCAATTAAGGTTAATATAAATTGTAATTATTTGTTGTACTTTTAATTAACAAATTTTATACGGTCTAACTCGAAAGATCCATTCAATATCCTAAAACGAATGTGGAAGAATCGTAATCCAAAAATATGTGCGACCTTACTGAACTCTGCACGTTTGAAATGTTAAATGTAAAATTAGAAGAATTAAATATATATATATATATGCAACCCAAAAACCAAATCTTATTATTATTAACAATTCTACATAATAAATTGTTTAACATTGGAAACTAAAAAACCTGTCTCCGACAGAAAAGAAAACTTATGTACAAATAACGAAGATTTATCATCCCAATGAAGAAAATCCAAAATATAACTACCAACAAATACCTAAAATCTATATACTATATATTTAAAATTCTTAAATATATACAAACAACCATTTTCTAAGAAAATCAAGTGATGTTCCTAGTAGTGTCAGGTTTTAAATCTTTGATATGGAAAATTCCTAAAGGTTTTCCATCCAATGATACTAAACGATAAGTTAACGCACCAATAATTTCAACAACCTTACATTTAATATACTTAGGTGCCAACTTGGAAGTAAAAATCGGATAAAACAAAATTCCTTTTCCAAACAACATCGTTTACTTTGAATTTCAGCGGCCTTTTACGAAGATTGTAGTATTTGGCATTACGACTGTAAGCTAAATGTAGTTTATTTTAACTTCTTTAAATAAAGGCAATAATTTGTGAATATCATGTACTAACTGCTCACGATCCCCAATTTCTAAATCAGATTCAAGTAGACTAAGTTTTCCGTAATAATCACCATGGATGGGTGAAGTTCGGCCAAAAGTTAAAACGATGGCGTGTACCAGTTACTTCATGTACTGCGCATCTTATCGCATGAGCTACCTTGTAAATTTCTTGATCCCAGGTTTATGATCAGTTTTAATATAAGCACGTATTGCGGTGACAACTACTCGATTTACCCGCTCGGTAGGGTTGACTTGCGGATGGTAATGTGCATTATAAGTCACAAATAGCGGTGGCTGTTGCATTTCGTAACGGATGTACTAAAACAAACTTTGTCAACCAATCACAAACTACTAACAACATTGTATTTCTTTTGGATCGTGGTAATGGTCCGATTAGATCCATACTAATCAATTGAAATGGAAAGTTAACGACTTTTTTCTTTTCCCATCAGCCCTGGTCTTCCACACGAAGATGTTTTAGTACTCAAGCAAGTATCACAGTTGCGCACATATTTTGAAACGTCGGCCTTCATCTTGAGCCAATAATACCGTTCACAGAGTTTAGAAAAGGTTTTAAAAATTCCAAAATGTGCAGAGGTTGGATCATCATGAAACTTCTTAAGGAGATAGAGTCGTTTTAACTTTGGAACTACTTCTTTCCTATCCAAAATGTCTGATAAAACACATTTACAGAGAATTTATAAAGCTAACAAAATTTATCCGTATAAAGCCAAATTTTGTCACACACTTTGGAAGAAGGTGATAAAGCAAGGCGATTGCAGTTCTGTTTGTCTTTAGGGAGCTAATTTTAGAAACAGACATTTCCATAAACTAATAATTTTTCTGACGAATGTACTTTTACAACAAATGGTGTTCCATCTTCGCAAACTGTCAATATTGGAGCAGAGGCAATCCTCATTACGTAGTTAACTCAAGAAGGCAGTATTTTGAAAAACTGTGCTGTTGTATTTTATGTTCTTATTTACATTCTATAATACACTTAATCAATATTATTACATGATGAACACTTGAAACATATGAGTTACCAAGACCTACCAATCCCCATCTTCTGGGGCACATACATAACATTAATCAATCAATAAATTGACTAGGGAATTTAATTAAAGTTAAGATTAAATTTGTTGTAATTATGTTTATCATGAGATATCCATTTATTTCTAAAACCTTACATTTTAAGAAGAATTTCTATAGTTTACTCCACTTTGCCATTGAGGTATAAGTAAAACTTTTTTTGTGTAGAATTCAAAAAAACATCAAATGAGTACAATACGTATCTGAATATGCCCGAACTTCGCGAGGTTCATTGATGTAAATTTTACAAATTATTTGAAACAATAACAAATTACACATTACACAACGATAGTGAGTGTTTTTACATTTCGTTTTTTCAAAGTTTTTCTATAACAAATATTAATACATTTGTCAACAATAAACATTTATAATAAAACTAGTCTTCAAGCACGTCCTACGGACGCATGCATTTTGACCTATTTATTTATTTATTTATTTAATTGTATGGTACATTTATGGTGCCTCAGAAGATCAGTATAAACCTGTACCGTGTGGTGACGAAACCGTGTGAAATTGTGGATTGGTTCGTCTTGGCAGACGTTTAGGAAAACCACTAAAACCTATAACTTATACGCCAAGGTCATAGGTCAAAATGATGTATACAAAAGATATTTGTCTTGTCAAGACAAACATATTTATTAATAAAACAAAAATTAATTTTGAAGTTTAGGGAAGAAGTGGGTGTGGCTAGCCCCCAGGGGTTAAGTTAGAGTTTTTAAAACCCTTGCATCCAAACCTCCTTAAATTTCTCTATTAAATAGTGTAATCAAATTTGAACACTTTGGAGGAGATGATAAACAGACAGACAGAGATTTTAAAGAAATTATGTATATAGATTAGTCACCGGTGGGTTGCTATGGTTACAACAATGCAGTTAAACAGCGTAGTTTAATCAAAATATGCTAATACAACAACTGAAAATAGCAATTAATTCTACAACCATTTCTGTCGTCGGAAAAAGTAGCTGCCATTTAAAACCATAAGTATTTGACTGTTTTTGATTGTCAACTTTGAAAAATCGCAATAGGTAAATGCGAGATAACCGAATTGTTAACAACGATTTAAAATATCGACTGAACACTCTAGAAATCAAAACACAAAAATCATTTGTTTAAATTCAGTGGTTCAAAAGTAATGAATTTTTAAAGAACCCTAGAAAACCTAATTGTTTGCAATAAATGTTACATATGTCAAAACAATGACATGTCTTGAAAGATCCGTAAGTTATGCCATTTTGAAAATAGACACTACAAACACAAATGTTATTTATTTATTCGTATGGTACATTTTCATTATTATATTGTGATGTAAGTGTTATGTATGTGGTGTCTCAAGTTCAGTATAAACCTGTATAGTGTGGTGACGAAACCGTATGCATTTGTGGATTGGTTTGTCTTGGCAAAGCATTTGTTTCAAGGTTTAGGAAATTACTGGTGTTGTGTTATACATTTTGTCCTTATTGTCTGAGAGGGTCTTGATGACCAGGTCCAAAACCAAAGTGGTGGGATTCTCGGGAACAACATGTTTTGCTTGTTGATCATAGAGTACTGTAAAAGCACTAATCACCTTACATATTTTATAATTGTATTAAAAACTCTAAAAGCACACAAAAAAACTAACTAATATTGACGTACACTGACGTTTTGAGGTTAATTAATTAATTTGAATTAATTAAAAAACCGGACAGTGACCCACCTCAATTAAGTATCCTAGATTCATTTAAATTTGGAAATGGATTAATTTATGTATGACTCATCGGTAACATTCATATGGTTTAATATCCACGAAATGTAGGTATGTCTTGATTATACCATCTACAGATTTTTTCCACCGTTGTATCAAAGTATTTTTAACAGATTGCGCTCACACGGTATTTTATTTGATAAATCCTATACTCAAAGATTTGATGTATTATTTAAACACGCCGTTTAGACACAATTTAGTTTTGAAACAAATGTTGTGTAAGCAATTTAAGATGAATAATGAAGACAACAGAAAAATCAAAGCGCCAATAAACAAACGCTTTCAAATCTAAGCATGTTCTTAATTCAGACATACGTTTCTCACAGTTCATATTCTTTGTAAGATCGACGTACGTTTCTAAATCTGTCTTATCCTATATTTTAATAATAAAATAAGAAGTGAATTGTAAATAATTTAATTATAACAACGCAACAAAGACAAAGACGTAATTGGGTTAAGAACACATTAAGAAGCATCGTGAAATGGGCAAAAATATAATGAATTGGCCATAGAACTAAATTAACGATAAAGAAGGTGTTGTCTGTAATGCAACAAAAGTTAAAATTTTTTTGAACAAGAGTTAGGTATACTTAATGTAATGGTAGAACGCCAAAAAGTTGAGGTTGATCTTGAACGAGCTAGAAACGTTAAAGAAAGAGAAACCAAAATTGTTTTCAGTGGTTGGTGGGATAGTAGTGAAGTAAATGAGGATTCTTTTCAACCGATATAGAGAAACAATCTGAGGTTTGCGGACTACATCTCTGTTAAATCTTATAACGAAAGCAGCTTAAAAAACAGTGAACACAATGGAAAATACACTGAAAAAACAACGATAAACAAAATATAACAGAAATAATGGTTATTATGCTCCAAAAAATGTAAAAATTAATATTAAAATAAAAGAACGAACATAAAACAGACAGAATACGTTTAAATATCTAGGATGCTTAATCACAGAAGATGGTAAAATAAAATAAAAATCCCAGAACTAAAAAATGCATTTAATAAAAGGAACCTCTTGTGTTCTAATAGCACAAATATACAAATTAAAAAACGATTAATTAAAATGTTAATCTGGAGCATAGTGTCATATGGTACTGAGACTTGGACGATAAGCACTACAAACAAAAAGCAATGGAAGCGTTCGAAATGTGGTGCTGGAGAAGTGGCTTAAAAATAAAATGGACGGGCCAAATAACAACTAATCAAGTATTGAAGAAAAAAGACAAACTTGAAAAAACACACAAGGAAAACCCAAGAAGAGGAAGACCGAGGACCCAATATATAAAACAAGCAATGGAACACGCTGACATAACACTTATCCAGGAAAAGAATTGTCAGTGACAAGAATAGATGGAGCGCTGCAAATCAATCTAAGATTTGAATGATTGAAAAAGATCACAAATTAAGTTACATGCTGACTTTTATAAAGCATTTATAATTTAGTTATTCAATCTATGTTATACAAGACCGTATTCCATGTAGGATATCTCTTTTACTGCATTAATAGAAATAAAAATATCGTGCTAGGATTTACACCTATAGGTATGTACAGTTTAATAGATTTATTTCCAGCCTTTGAAAGCAAAATCGTTCATTACTACATTTTGCATTAAAACCATTACTACTATATTATGCAGAAAACGATTCATTCAAGTTTGTATACTATGAGGATAAATCGATATAAGGTGTACTGATAAACAAATAAAGAAACTGGGGAAGAGCAATTTTGAGCATTGATGTAAAGTTGTAAATGGTGCATCGAACAATTAATATGTTAAAATTGTCGTTAACTTTTAAAAGATGGTTTTATTTATACATAAAGTTTTTAATGAACCAGCGTATTGTAGAAAACCCGCGCACATTGTAGTAAGTTCGCACATCGTAGAAATTAATTTAATGTAATAGATAATACAGAAAGAGATTAAAAATCTTCCGTTTAAGTTGCTGTTAAAATGAGCATGTTGCATTATTTAAAATTTATTGAGATTAAAAAAAATGTACGTTTCATTTTTTGATGTATTAAAAATTTTGTTTGAAGTTACAAAACGCGCATTTTATTAATGAATCCAAGATTCTGCTTAGGTTAATGATAGAATAAAAAGTGTAATAGAGTCTCATGTTTAATATAAGAAATAACCTGATATTTATATTTATTATAGTATCTACTTCAATGGAATCATTTAAGATCGAGTTAATAACCGTAACTCGATGTCTTTTGAATTAACATAAACTGCTGCTTTTGATGAGAATGCTTTTAATGCATTACAGGATTGTCCAATCAACAAACATAAATATCAACTTAAACAAACTTAATGATATCACAGTTTCAATTATACCTGTTATCTGGTAAAACGCAACATAAGACTTTACTATAGAAAAAGTTGATTTGATCTACAATTGCTATGAAAACTTTGAATTGTTATATACGTTATACGTTACGACATTTTGTAGAGTTAGAAAGAGAGCAAGTGTAGAGTGTTTGAAGCATCTTTCTTGAATTGTAAATATTATTCTTTAAGTTTGTAAAAAATAAGAATTTGGTATTTTGTGATTTACTTTACTTTTTGCATAAATCATGTTTTATAAATTTGAGGTTAAATAAGTCGTTTCTTTTTGTGTATTGAACCTGTGTGTAAACCATTAGACATAATATAGCTCTTAAGAAGAATATGTAGGTACTCTAAAGATTCATAAGAAGTCATAATTAATTTACATTAAGAATCGTATACACTGATAACTAAATAACATTAAAATATGAACGAGTTGGTACAAGGATTAACACAACCTTCCCAAAAACTTAATTTACTCTCAATAATGCCAATTACTCGCTCCAACTTTTTAGATATTAAAATTTTATACAATAAGAGTAAATAAAATATTATACCTAATAACGAACATTACTTAAAATTATTGTCGTTAGAGTACAAAGAAAAATTCAGGAAAAACGAATCAGTAGTATTGACAAGAACAAATGAGTAGTAAATTTTAAAAGTTTATTTATTTTGTAGCTTAAATTTAACAATTATATTTATAGTTAAGACAATTCCTACCCATTAAGCAATCATAAATTAAAATTACATAAGTGGTCTTAGCCAATTCCTGTTGTTTAGCTAAAAAACAATTGCAGGATATATCTATAAATTATAGGTAAATGTTTCGTATTAAATTAGAAACGAACTTATAATAATTCAATGAAATTTGATGAACGAACTCAATTAAAAAAGTAGCTGAAAATTGACGCCTATTATGATTGTTTTATTTCTGAACCTCAAAGAAAATTTATTCTACATTAAAAAATTAGTTAATTTTATTTTTGAATTTTTGTTTATAAAATTTTCATTTCGAAAGTTATCAATAATCTGTTTGTATTATGTTTATATTTTAGAATACACGTTTCTAAATTCTCTTTAAATTGGTTGAAAAAAAAAAAATGAATACAATGAATATTTGCTCAGACACTCTACAACTATAATTGATTGGTAAAACATTTTTTAACATGGGTAATTAATATCTAAGTAATAAGTAACTATTAGTGCAACATCGTGGTCCTTATTTATAAGTTCTATCATTTTAAAGTTGCTTATTTAGATATTGGTTTAGTCAATGCTAAATTACAACCTACAAAATAAATAACTTTTAGTTTGATATTTAAATAGTATTTAAGAGCTTAGAAACCATTCCTGCAAAATTTCATCATTTTCGAAAGAACAATTTTTTATTTTTTACTTCAATGTCCTACAAAATTTTTATTTGTTTAAAGTACACGTTTGTAAATTTTATCAAATTGGATAATAGTAGATTGTTTTATTAGGATTAAAAGTGACACTCTCTGTGATGAGCAAAATTTGGATTTGTGAGGCGGCTCCGTTAGCGTAGCCGAGCGAATGCAAAAATGCGAAATCATAAAAAAAAAGCACTTTTAATCCTAATGAAATATTCTACTTTTCTTCAACTGAAATTACCCATTTAACTATTAATTATTGGCCCGTTCATAGGATTAAAAGTGACAAGTTTAGCTCCTAAGATTAAAAGTGGATACTTTTTGTTGCTAAGTATCATTTTTGTTTGATACACAAAATGTCAACTAGAGACTTCTGACACTTCAAAAATGTCATACTTCTGTAGCTTGGAGAAAAACATTTTTATCTCGACAAGAAACGACATTGCACATTTTTTGATATTTTTGAAAATCAACTGTACCATCTTGTTTTGTTATTTGAAACCGATAAATCAAATTATTACATCAAGCACTTGAAAATTGAAATAACCGTTTTAAATTTTGATAGATTAAAAATTTTGTTAAATTTGGATGGGGCATAGTTAAAACATACCATAAGATACTTTTGATAACATTTTATCAGTTTGAACAGTGAAACAAGCCATTATGAAAATTTTGAATTTTTACTTTGAGTGTAAGTATTGCTAAAAAAAAGTTGTTTATTTTAATGTAATAACCACTTTAAGCCTGGAACACATATTTTGTGACACTCTGTATATACAGGGTGCTTCACAGTCATTAATCATTAGAAGTTTCTGGAAAACGGAAAAAAATGTCGATTCGAAATTTGTATGGCTATTACAGTTCGATCTAAGCTATTTTCTAAAATATTTTCAACAAATTGCTACTTATTTCCAATGTTCAATGTTTTAATTCTGTAAGAAATGATGATTATATCTAAATAAATACATATAACCATTGATATAACTAATATACAGGCTGTCCCATATTAGGATGGAACAGCATGGTGATCTCGGAAACGGTAATAGTTACAAAATTGCTTAAATAGAAAAAAGTTGCGCAATTTAAAGCAAATTAATAAACTGTTTTTATACCGGCTAAATTCCAAATTGGTTACGAAAATATCTGGAAAAAACTCGAATTGGGTGTGGTTATGATTTTGCAAATAACGCTTATACAATTTACAGTTAGACGAATTTGAAAGCTCTACATTAATATACTGTTTTGTCTAAAAGATGAACGTAATTATTAAATTCCAAATCCTTAGTAAACAAAAGCTTTATAGCAAATTGTTTACTGTTTTATTCTTGGAAACTTAGATGGTTTTGAACTATATTGAACCGTTTGTTGGTTATGGTTTTTCAAATCACGCGCAAGTAGAAAATTTCATGAGTTTAGCCGCCTTAAGACACTTTTTGAGAACTTCATAGCAGTGTTGCCAGTTTTTTGTTAGGTCCTTACTTTTCGAGATAAATTGTTAAACTTTTGATTTTCTTATGAGTGCAATATCGAATATGTACATTTTGAAATCGTCATGAAATTCTCTTTTCAGCCATGTATAACATTTGGTATTTCTCTCAGAAACTCCATGAGTTATCGCCATTAAGACATTTTTGATAAGTAGGCCATGATTTTGACTTATAGTAACGGCAGACAATAAATAAACAAATGCTATAGAAACGTCAAAAATATTGTAATTAATCATTATAACTAATAAATTATAACAAATGTTCAAATAAATCACCATTATTTTCCAAGCATAATATGCTCGTTTCAACCGTTGCATCTAAAGCAATCTGTTTAACATTTCTGGGGTAATTGTGTTGAATGCCTCTCACACATATTTGTAATTGTTCTTCATTTTCAAAACTTTGAGTGTACACTTTGTTTTTTGTGTAACCCAGTAAAAAAATTCAAATGGAGTTATATCCGAGAGACCACGCTGGCCACAAAATGTCATTGTGAGTCCCAATGCATCTTCCTGGGAACTGTCCAGTAAGATAATCTTTCACGATCCTCGCATTATGTGCCGGAACTCCATCTTGCTGAATCCAACGTCACGAATTTCCGCAATGGTAAATTATCGAATTCAATTTCAAAATTATGCTGCAGTATGTTGATATACCGGTCTGAAGTGAGAGAGTTGTGATAGAAAACTGGTCCGGAAAATTCTATTTCCAAATATTCCACACCACATATTAAACCCAAAACGATGTTGGTGTCTTGATGATTTTTTAATCGTGGGTTCTTTTGTTACCAATAATGAGAATTGTGTCGGTTAAAAATTCCATTGTTGCTCACCATGCTTTCATCCCTCCAAATTATTTTAGATGGGAAATTTATTTGTTCTCACATTTTTTCGTATACCACTCGCAAAATGTCCTACGTCTAACTTCATCACCTTGACAAGACCATGACAAACTTTATATTTATACGGACGAAAATTGTTCTTTGTTAAAACACGATGGGCCGTTGACTTAGCAACACCAATACTTATTTCAATTTGCCTACATAATGTTTCTGGTGTTACTGTAACTGATTGTAAAGCGGCATATTGCACATCTTTTGGGCTTCTTTGGCGAGTATTTCCAGGTTCCTTAAACGAACCATACTTCTTCAAATTAGACACGAGCCTTCTAAATATGGATTTACCTGGTTGCTTCCTTTCTGGGAATTGGTTTAGATACGTACACCGTCTACACAATTTCTGTGACATAATATGTAACTCGACAACATATCAAATTTTTCTTCATTGGAAAGGAATTTTGAGCCATAATTATACACACTTTAAATAAACTTAAACTTTTACAACGTTATAATATTTTTGACGTTTCTATAGCATTTGTTTATTTATTGTCTGCCGTTACTATAAGTCAAAATCATGGCCTACTACTCAAAAATGTCTTAATGGCGATAACTCTGGAGTTTCTGAGAGAAATACCAAATGTTATACATGGCTGAAAAGGAATTTCATGACGATTTCAAAATGTACTATATTCGATATTGCACTCATAAGAAAATCAAAAGTTTAACAATTTATCTATATATTTATAAGGATTTATAAGGAATTTATAAGGACCTAACAAAGAAACTGGTAACACTGCTATGAAGTTCTCAAAAAAGTGTCTTAACAATGTAAAACTTTCATTCGTCTAACTGTAACCGTATAAGCGTTATTTGCAAAAACCATAACCACCCAATTCGGTTTTTTTCCATATATCTTCGTAACCATTCGGAATTTAACCGGTATAAAAACAGTTTATTAATTTGCTTTAAATTGCGCAACTTGTTTCTAATTTAAGCAATTTTGTATCTATTACCGTTTCCGAGATCCCCATGCTGTTCATCCTTATGTGGGACAGTCTATATACTCTTTGATATAACGGTATCTTTACAATTTAGTTAAACTTTTCTTTTTCTAAGTCACTGCATCATTCTGGTTTTATGTTTCTTTTTCGAGAGCAGCTAGGGTGTAAATAGTATTTCATTTACGTTTCCTCATATCACCTAAAAACACTCACGAATGCAGCGAAATAATAATAATCACAATTGAATGGAAATCATAATGATCTAGTAAGAAATGAACGATATGTATGATTTAATTTTCTAGAAATACTTCTATCAATTTTGATTATTCGATCTATAACAACGATAAACAATTTATTTATCATATTGGACACCTAGTTGATATTCAGATTTACCTTGAAAAGTCCTACGTGCATTAGTAAAATTTGAGAACGGTATAAATGATCGTCTCAGTAACATAAAAATAAAAATCACTGAATTTCCCAATAATGCAATTACATTTATTGTAGTGATTTACTTCTCTTATTGTATCGGGTGAAATTCGCGGTATTGACTACAATAAATACATAAATACAAAACTAACGTTTTCGTATATACAAAATTTTTTATTCATAAAACAGTATCCAAAACTGTTATTAACGAATTACAGATTACTAGGTTAAAAGCCGGTCTGCAGGCTGGCGGACGACTTGATTGAGAACCTATATAAATATCCTTTCATATAAATAAGCATATGAAAAGTCAGAGGCGTCTGCTGGATTAAGTCATATCCACCCAGGCAAAAAAACGTTTTTTTACGACTACACCTTTTCAGGTATTTTGGAAAAAATTTTGTCATGTATACTTGAAACTGCCTTGGTCAGCCCGTCATTTTAAAGCCGGCTTCCCACGATCCGTGATATCACGGATTTGGACGGACGAAACAGACAGCCAGACGGGCCGCACCACGCACCAGGCTCTTCCGACGGTGCGTGCTGGTGCGTGTCGGTCTGTGAATTTTATTAATATTTCGTCATTCCAAAATGCAAAGTGAAAGAGAGCGTACTGCTGCAGCTGCGGCTCTTGTGGTATTGTTTAGTAATGATCACGTCGTGCTCTCCAGAAAAAACAAAAGAAACCACGCTGGTGGATGTCGGCGTACAACAAAAGTCGTTCAAGGTAACTAATTGTTAAATTATTTTTATATATATAATATAAATAAATAATTTTCTAATTACCTTTTATTTTCAGATATAACGGAACTGATATGATATCTGATTTAACAAAAGAACCAAGCAACACATTTATAAATTTTTGTAGGATGACTCCAAGTGACTTCGAATACCTTCTGCATAAAATTGGTCCAATTATATCAAAGACCGATACCACCATGCGAAAATGTATTCCTGTTCAAGAACGATTGGCAATTGCACTCAGATTTTTGGCTTCTGGAGATACCTTCACAAGCCTTACTTATCTCTTTAAAGTATCACTGCAAACCATTTCAAGATGCGTTGATGATGTTTGTGAAGCTTTGATGCAAGAATTAAAAGACGAAATAAAGGTAAGTAGGTATGTAAAGTGAGAATCATTTATTTATTTTAAAGTGAACAAAACCAAACCAGACAGAAACATTACATCATTTGTAATTTAACACTGATAACAAAAAACTAATTTAAAGTAACACTTTCGTAATATTGCTTCAACTCTAAACCTTGCTGTTGGGACGGTTGTGAGTTGTATGAGTGGGAGTGAACTGGGGATGGTAGATAGACTTGAGGTTGTGGGGATGGTTGTGAGTTGGATGAGTGAGCGTTGCCTGGGGATGACCGAGAGACTTGATGTTGTGGGGACGGTTGTAAGTTGTTTGAGAGAACATAATCTGGGGAAACTTCATGTTGTGGGGATGGTTGTGAGTTGGATGAGTGGGAGTGAACTGGGGATGGTAGATAGACTTGATGTTGTGGGGATGGTTGTGAGTTGGATGAGTGAGAGTGAACTGGGGATGGTAGATAGACTTGAGGTTGTGGGGATGGTTGTGAGTTGGATGAGTGAGAGTGAACTGGGGATGGTAGATAGAATTGATGTTGTGGAGATGGCTGTGAGTTGGATGAGTGAGAGTAAGCTAGTGATACTTGGAATGGTGATTGTAATTGCCGAACTGTGTAATTGTTGTCCATTGAACTATGCGAACGTATTGTATGATTGTCTTGTTGTTTCAAACTAAACATTATTTTGTCAATTTCCATCATTGCAATATCTCTTGTGTTTTCTTGTAAAGCTCTCATTTTATTACATAATAAATCGCAATACAGTGAAGAAGTGTCTGGTTCAGACTTTTGAGAGATTTGTTTTAAAAGTTATAAGCTTCATCGCTTCGTTTCTTCATTTCTTCATCGAACGCATTGGACTTACTTCTTTTGGATGTATTTTTGTTAATGTTTTTGGAGTTTTGAACGTTTGATCCGTTGTTGCTTGTGTATTATTTTCATCTTTGTCTTCCTCGATCTCCTCTGTATCCATTGAATCCTAAAAATAGAATACACACATTATTTTTACAATTTTTTTCGTTGCAGGTACCTCGAACGGCAGAAGAATGGTTAAAGATTGAAGACGATTTCAACAGCACTTGGAACTTTCCTCATTGCCTTGGCGCAATTGACGGGAAGCACGTTTTAATACAAAACCCTATTCACAGTGGTTCTGAATATATTAATTATCACGGCACTTTTAGCATTGTACTGTTAGCTTTGGTCGATGGTGACTACAACTTCACATTTGTGGATTGCGGATGTCAAGGTAGAATAAGTGATGGCGGTGTGTACAGAAACACAGAGTTGTATAGAAAAATTGTTACAAAGGAACTAGATTTTCCAACAGCAACTAGTTTGCCCTTTAGGCAGGAACCACTTCCTTACGTTTTTGTGGCAGATAGTGCATTTGCTCTCACTGAAAACATGCTGAAACCGTATGCTGGTCTCCACGCTACGGGAACAAAAGAAAGAATTTTTAATTATCGTTTATCTCGCGCTCGGAGAATAGTAGAAAATGTTTTCGGCATTATGTCGTCTGTTTTAGAGTACTAAGAAAACCTTTTTATTACAACCAAACAAGGTAACTAATATTGTAATGACGTGTTCTTTATTGCACAACTTTTTACGGCGATCTAAAAATTCCGGACCAATATATAATCCCCTGGTACTTTTGATACTGAAAATGAAGGTGAAGTGCGTCCAGGCTCGTGGCGAAATGATCTTGAAGGAAATGCTTCCTTGATATCAATGAGGAATATACCAATAAGAGCACCTCTTTCTGCTAAGACAATAAGAGATAAATTTGCCGAATATTTTCTCACAGATGGCGCTGTATCGTGGCAAAATAATTATGCTTAGGCATTAATTATGTTATCATCAAATACCAGAGCCTAGCGTTAATGTCAAGTGATGTATTGCATACTAATATTAGAATATATTTAATAATAACGGGTTTTAACGCTCTTCGCTCTTAAACCATGCTTTTGATATTAAATAACATGTAGTGACTTAAAATGTATGTGAAAGTTTAATTGAAATAAAGATTTACTCACCTCAGAATTCTTGGTTATTTTTGGCTTGTAAATATCGTCCAAAAACGTAGACATTATGTTGTAAAAGGGCCACTCAGGCTTGTAGACTTCGTCCGCTCCAGTACCAGTTCCTATTGAATCTTTTACTCTTTTCTTTGCCTTCTGTACGTCGACATTAAATTCTCTCGCTTTTTCTTTATTTCCGTAATTGGAACAGTGCCATCCTTTAACTGAGTTTTTATGCGGTTCCACGCATCAAATGCGTCGTTCTTGTTCTTATGTTCTGGCGTCGCGGCATTCCATAAAATCGGTTCATTTTGATATAAATTTAAGAATTCAAAAATTAGTTCATTCGTCCACTCCATCTTTCATATTATAACCTCCAACAGAAAATAACCTAGTTCACTACATGCGTGTACAGCTGCTGTCGAACAAGTTTTGACCTGCTCGTCCGTGTCTATACGGACGAGTACGAACCGCGCCGAACGCGCTCGCACCGCACCTTTGAAGTTACCGACTCTTGACGGGTCGGGCGCACCGACGCAGACGCGTCTGTGTTACCACGGACGAGACCCTTCCCACGGTGCGTCGGTGCGGGCTGATCCGCGTCCGTCCGCGATATCACGGATCGTGGGAAGCCAGCTTAAGGTATCACTTGATGGCTCGTCGTATTTAAAAACAGGCACCCCTCCTGGCTCCAGCACCACATGAGTGGGTAAAAAGTGTTTTTTTATTAGACGTCGTTCGGCCTGGGGCATGCCCGGCAAATCTAGCTTGGTTGACAACTCGAGATCAGGGGCATCACCCCACGGTGTGTATATATAAGAAGAACAACCGGGAGAATTAACTCAATTATTACTTGTGATAACATTCACCTTACAACTTGCAGTCGATGAACAACGATAAGTACAAAATGCTAATCTTGACCCTGGTATTATACCGTTGGATGCAATCATTACAGGCAGTTGCAGGAAGTTTTTTATTAACCAGTGCCCTCCCGACAGATAGTAGACAAATTAAAAATTTAGTTATTGCATGAACCATCACAAAACGACTGCAAATAGCGCACTTCAGTTAAAAATTTAAAAAGGATAAAATAGTCTACCCTAATGCTTTCTTTGTTTACCAGGTAAGGAAACGTGCTTTTTGAAACATCGAAAATACCCTAAATTTAGTATAAGAAATCCCTGCATTTACTGCAGTGTTACCGATTACAAGTTGTTGATTGCTGGTTGATTATTGATGTTTGGTTGACTCGTTTTATATTCGTGTTATTTATTCATTATTCTTGCTCTTTTCGTTATTTAATCCGTTTCGTGAAACATTCTTTTAATCGTTTTGTTAGATTTATTTCGGTAAGTATGTTAGTTGCTCTGATGAAAAGAGAAAGAACTAGGGTAGACTCTTCTGTTCTTTGTAAAATTTTAACTGAAGTGCGCTATTGATGGACGATTCACATGAAATTTTAATTGATGGTATTTAGACCTACAACTTAAGAGTTGCCTTCCGTTGATGAGAATCACTAGAGGGTGCCATAATCAAATTTATCCACATTTTATTGACAACTAGCATTGCTTTTTACACACTTTTACGTAAATCAGATTGACCCTAAGTTGAAAATTCTTAATCAAAGTGAACCACATTTTGAATAAAACAAACGAAATTTAATAAATTTAAGAATGTTAACGTTCTACTTTCAAAGTTACTTTGTGAAAAACCCTTACCTTTTAAATTAAGAAATTAGAAGTATGGAGAAGAGGACGTTGTTAGAAACCAAAAATCTTTGACAGGTATTTGGAATTCTGCAGTGCAGGGTAATTGAGCAACTTTTTACAGTAGATACAAGAATCGTTTAATCTTAATCTAAAGATAACATTGTTCAAAAAAGTCGAATTATATGTGTTGGGAGCCAATTAAATTAAAAACAATGATACACAATAACTGTATAAAACGATATTCATGAGTTCTGATTGGCTAAACTGCTTACTTTACAAAGGTTATATGAAGTTTGCAATCAATGATTGAGGATCGACACATAGTCACGAATCTCGGGTAGATATCACTGATACCTGTACATAATTAGAAGCAAAATTCTTCTTAATTTTATTTAGCAATAGCATTGTAATAGTAATCATAATATTCTTATTGAAAATTTACCATACACCAAATTTTTAATTTAAATTTAAAGAACGCCTGATTTTTCTGGAAATCTTCAATCAGGGTCGATATCACGGGAGTGTAATTATTTTTTAATGGTAACCGTATTTTTTAGTACATAAAAGAATCGTGTCAAACACTTGTTTCTAATGCATCATTATGCTTGAATTCTTTCAAAATTCGGCCTACTAGGGCATTCCAATTTGTTAATGTGCGGTTTCTCAAATTTAATTTCTCGTCATTAATTTAATGTTCAACCTGTAATCTAATAATGTACACGTTTACTAGTTTTAATAATTTTTTATTAATCTTCTGACGATGACAAACAAGTTATTATTCTGTCGAAACTAGTAATAGTATTAAATAGTAGTCTACTGATCACTATTAAATTTTGGATTCCTATAACTTTTGACCTTAAGGTCAAAATGATGTATACAAAAGAAGTTTTTTTTTAAAACACATCGGAGGAGATGATTAACAGGACAGACAGAGATTTCAAGGAAATTGTATATACAGGGTGTCCGGAATTATGTGCAAAAACTTCGGGTGTTAATTCTAGAGTAAAAATAAAGCCACAAGTTTCTATAACATGTTTTGAAAACTCAAAAGGTAAAGGATCTACAGCACTAAAGTTAGGACTTTTAAAACATTCACAATTTTTTTTGTTTCTTAACCGATTAATTGGAAATTTGGCACGCTGATTACTCATGCTCATGCGCAAAGGTTGCAAAATTCTGATCAGTTCATCCATCAAGCTGTAAAGGCTGGAACCGCCCTGTCATGCATTTAATTACTTGAAACTTTTTACTTTTGACTTTTTGCTAATTTCATTTAAATGGGATAAAAGATCATTTTAAAACACGTAAAAAAGGTTATACTTTTTCACCTTGGTAAAGCAAGCCGTTTCGAGAAAAACGACTTTAAAGTTTGTCTTGCACCAACATACATGATACTGATTTATTTCATTTTTTGACATTACAACGAAGTGTGCCTTGAGAACAAAATAATACTATGCGTTCCTATGGGAACAAAAGTCATAATAATATGGAAAGATTTTTGACAGTTTATTAGTAACTTCTTTTTAAATAAATTCAGTTGGTGAATTTAAATATAGTAAAATGGATAAATACATATTCCAACAATGTGAATTAAGAGAAGACGGGAAGCAATTGACAATCTACTATAAAAAGTGAAAGCTGTCTTAGTATTAAATTGGCGAGGTATTGAGGTGCCCAAAAATTATTAAAAATTATTCTTTTTTGATTAAAAATAAATAAATAATTTGTTATTTCAAAATGCCTGTCTTTGATCTCATAGAGTAAAACGCTGTATAGCACTTGTTCTCAAGGCACACTTCGTTGAAATGTCAAAAATGAAATAAATCAGTATCATGTATGCTAGTGCAAGACAAACTTTAAAGTCGTTTTTCTCGAAACGGCTCGATTTGATGAAGGTGAAACAAGTAAATTATTAGCAAAAAATCAAAAGCAAAAAGTTTCGGTTAATGTATGCATGACAGGGCGGTTCCAGCCCTTTAAGCTTGATGGATGAACGTCAAATTTTGCACGTTTATGTGCATGAGTAATCAGCATGCCAAATTTCAAATTAATCGGTTAAGAAACAAAAAAAAAATTTAAAAAAATGTTTTTAAAAATCCACAACTTTAGAAGTGCTATAGATTCCTTACCTTTGAATTTTAAAA
This sequence comes from Abscondita cerata, assembly GCA_030710515.1. NCBI lineage: Eukaryota > Metazoa > Arthropoda > Insecta > Coleoptera > Lampyridae > Abscondita > Abscondita cerata. The sequence goes on from JALBCR010003007.1 coordinate 19,966, forward strand.
AAATGATGAAAACTTTGTTGGCATTTATTTTTACTCTAGATTTAGAACCCGAAGTTTTTGCACATAATTTTCGGGCACTCTGTATCGTGTATGTAGATAAGAATAGTGTGAGATGCGGTATAAGAAATATATACCCTCATCTGTTATTTATTAGTGATAAGGAATAAATGATAAATAATATGCACATTGACACATCGCAAAAATAGGTTGCCCAGTTAAATGGCGTACGGATAATATTAAATAATTAAATTTTTTAATTAAATTTGTTTAATCTACTTCTCTCATTAGTTATTTAAAAAAATCATTACTCTAGTTAAGAAAATATACCCATCAGAATTTTAAAAAGTATAGGTTGCCTGCTTTCCCCTGCGCAACTGCGGAGTTTTCTGGTATAAACAGGTGAGTAAATGTTATTAATATACTCTCATCAGTTATTTAATCTTATTTTATTTCAAATGAAAGTCTATTTTTTTTTAATCTAACTGTATTAGGTTGCCTTGTTAAAAATTGATCCAGTCCATGGTTGCCTAGATTTAAGATTTACATTTTAAACGCGAGCGGTAAGAGTGACAGAGATGCGTTGCGGGCACAACTCCATTCGACAGACAATGGTGAAACAAGTTATTATTAATGAAGATTTTAGCAATAACGTACTGAAATTAAATAAAATAAATACTGAATTTAATGCAAATTAGAATTTTAATACAATATCAAATTATTTTCTCAGTATTTATTTATTAAAAAATTACATAATTATATAAAAAATTTTAATCATACATAACTTTGTCAATAAAATAGCTCCGATTATTCCGATTCTGACTCGTCAGAAGTGGCTACGTCAAAATGTAATTCCTCATCGTTTTCTTTTCGTCCGATACTGTGAGTACATCCTCAACTTGTAAAGGTGTGGGATCTCCTAAGAACCATTTTGGCTTTAAATAGCCATCCATAAACCAGCCACAACCTTCAGGATTTAATTTGACGCACCTTGTATCTGTTGCATGCAGCCACATTGAATTGACATATATGGTTCGTAAGACTTTTTGTTGGAGAGACTTCCAGCATGGTGGAATCAGATTGGAGTCCATACCTTAATCTTATTTATAAATTGTTCTTTGTCATTATGTGTTGCGTATGTTTTTTGGAACAGCTGATATCTAGCATCATTTATATTGTAACAATTTTTGATCCCATACAGAAGGGCAGTAAACTTCTGAACATATTGAATTTTTTTGTCGACGAATCTACTGGGTCCGTTAACGATGCAAATATTTTCTAGAAATCCGTTCGTTTAGAAAATATTTTGCAGCTGTGTAATCACTGCTGGCAAACCCAAGCATAAAGTAGGACCCAATTTCATTGCAAGCTCAGTATAGTTAATACAATTAAGATCTTTCTTGTTACTTTTCTTAGACAATGAACCCGCCAACCAAATTTGAGTCTCCGGAATTTTGTGGATAGTGGCCAGTAAAATTACTAAAACATCGGTGTCATTCGCTTTGACCAATATTTTCGAATTAGGTGGCGTTTTTTATATATGGAACATCATCCGCGTATCTGCCTCTTCATGTTGGCATAAGTAATTTTCTTCTTCACGTTTCACTACGTGATTTTCGACTGTATGGTACGAAAAACATTGTTCTTTAACTGTTATAAAATTTTTTTTATTTTTGGGTTATTGACAGCTAGATGGTTTTTTTCCCAGTAATTAGTCAAGAATTCAACCAGACTTCTTTTAAACGGGAATTTTTAAACTTCCCAGAAAATCATTCATGTGTATTTCAGAGGCGTTAGTTGAGCATAATTTTATTACGATAGATTCAGCAATCTTATCAAATGTCTGCGGCATAGATGATCCGATTATATATGAGTAATAAAACCGTCTTTTATTTCAATATTGATACCGGTAGGCTCAACAGTTTTGACATTACTTTTTCAATACCTGGGCTAACCCAGACTTATCAGTTTTAATAAGTCACCAGTACAGGAGAAAGAGCAGGCGGCACAAGCGCTAACGGAAACGTTAAGCAGTGCCCAATGTTGATGTTTTTCTCAATACTAATCGCAAGTAATTGTCCGAAGATATTTTGTTCCATTTTAAGAATAGCCGTTTTACTTTGATCTTTGCTGGTTTGAGCTTTGGTGGCAGACTGGTGACCCGAAATTCAGGATTTTGTTACGCTTTATTGGTTTTTGAACCTTCCAGGAGTAGAATTAGATTCTGAAATAAACGTCAATTTTTGTTTATTTCCAACGGGCTTAACGTTGATTAGAAAATCACAAACTTCGGGAAATGCTGTCTTACCAGTTAAATATTATTAAACAAAACATTTTTATCGATACTTTCAACGAAGGATTTAGTGTATTTTTTTTATAGTCTCAATGATGCTCTGGAGACATTCGCTATCCTTTTTGATTCGACTCTTTTGCAAGGCATGGGAAGTATCATCTTTTGCGTTAGACCGACATGCTCTTTAACCGCGGATACAATTTTGGTTCTTATGCTGTCACTAAGTGCCCATCTTTGACGTGCCGATATAGACTCTGCGGCTAGATTATATCATCATTGATTTGAAGCATCAGCATTTATGGTCTGTTCTAAGGTTAAATCAACAGGTGATCGGGAGAAACTAGATTTAGTACGTCTGATACCAAATGCTCCTCGTCTAAATCCAGATACCACACGCCAATTACTATTCTGTGTCTTTATAAGATTGTTCAGGTACATAATCGGACCACCTGGCATAATTTGGCTGGTTCAATGAAAGAAGAATCGGATATGTTGTAAATGGTAACTATGTACAGCTCAAAGTCACTGCACCGGATGCTTCTTGAAAATCGTTGAAACAAACTAATGAACTCACAATACTGGAGATAGTATTGAGCGGTCTTTCCATGTTCACCGAGTAAAGTTATTTGCGTAATCTTTGTACCCATCAATAATTTTTCTCTAGGATTTGCGGGTAAGTCAATTTGGTTCCCAACAAAAATAATATTTTGGTCCTTTAAAATCTGTAAATGCTCATCCAGCCTCTCAGGATTTAGTTCATACTCAGACAAGTACTGTTCATAATGAAGGATTTGTAACGCAGCGGAAATCAACGGATGAAGTCTTTTGCAGCGATTAAAATGTTTGCTGTCTAGAAAACTAGTGGTTGAGCCTCCTGCTAAGACCTGTGCTTGAACCAAAACGTCAACCAATCCATTGCAATCTATATACTTGCCAATGGCTTTAAAAAAAGCCGCCTGAGTGTGAAATGCTCCCAAATTAATAAATATATTGTCATATTTTGCCTTTTTCATTTTGCTGATTTGCATCGCCATTTTAGCTATGGCGTAAGTCGTACGTGATAATTATTAATTCTTTATTACATTTCCCAGCAATTTCATTTGCCATGATAAGTGTTTCATCTCACTATAACATACGACGTTGGTGAAGAATTGATTGGAGGTAAGTAATATACAGTTTGCATTTTTGCTACGATCTGTCGTAACCATCCAATTATAGCCTAACCACATAGGTACTAAGTCTAGCCGTGCTATAGTCATTATCCATAGTAAGTCTATCTCAATGGAAATATCTTTAGCGCCTTGACATGCAACCATCCCTCTGTAATGGAATCAACGATAAATAATTCCATAGATGCACTAGGTTTTGATAATATGGTCGTACCTCTATTAAAATTTCATTCAAGCGTCGCCTTTACGTGATGGAGGTTTTAATTCATTATTATTATCATGATATACAAGGGATGATGACGTTGGAGCTGCAATACTATTCAAATCTTCATCGCCAGGGGCAGAAAAATTGATAGATTATTCCAATCGATCAAAATTGTCAAATCGCTACATGAGTGCCTTCTGCCCCCGAACTGCATTGATACCGGATGGGATTACTCTATTTTGTTCCACTGCTGTGCAAGTCATTTCAGTCTCCAACTCTTCGGCTAAGTTATATTCAATTGTGTGACCGTATCTGTTGAGTATTGTGATAACTTGGCGTGAATTAGTCAGAGATTTCCAAAGCCAATCCAAGATTTATATTTTTCTCAGGCTTAACTCGACCCTTCGTTATCATGAAAGTTATGTCACTACATAGTTACTTAATTTTAACAGTGACTAGGTTTGAATCATCATGAGAAATATCTGGTCACTCCGATTAAATCGTACATGAACTCATACAGCTGCTCTGGAATCTCGCATTCTCCGTTTATTACATCTACTGTTAGTCAACTAGGCAGCTTTTGGTTGAGACATACTTTTAACACAATGTCTTAAGCTATATGCCACGTCTTGAAACCTAGAGTTTTCTAGTCCTTCCAGTTGTACAGCTTTATTTGCCAGTGTTGATTTGTCCATATCATTGAGATATATAATCTTTTTATTATGGGGTCCAGTAGATGATTCAATTGTAAGAAGGTCGCAAAAACTTTTGCTATTTTTTTCAAGATATTCACTCCGATAAAGTAAAGTCTTGAGGGAGATTCTTATCCGCTGCAAACTCCAGCAACAAAGCTTTATACCAAGAGAATAGTTGCGTGACGTACATTACTTTATGATTATTGATGATCTCTTGCTCTATAAATGTTGCTAGAGAGTTAAACGCTAACTTATGTATCTCTCGGTCTTTATGCCAATTGGAATCAGTGTGCTCTTCAGTTTGGCGTCATCTGTTCATTCCGGCATCTTCGAAAAATTACCTTTACTCTTTGCTGACCAATTTTCTTTCGAGTACATATGCAAAATAAACAAACTATTTCTTCATTTGTTGTGATACACGACGGTCGCGAAGAAGTTTCAGCAGAAGAGGCATCAACCCCAGGCTCTAAGTTTGATAAGGCCCCGCCCCTGATATTACTGAATCATTTGGTGCTGTTTGGTCAGGTGTCATTGATGAATCAAAATCTACCTCGCCTGACGATACATCACATGGTACCTTAGGACAAATATTTTGTTGCACAAATTTTAACAATCAGTTTAACTTTTGATTAAAATTTAAGACACATATAAATACTGTCGAGTCCAGTTATTATTGTTTAATCTGTTGATATACAAATAGACGGACATGACAAATTTTATTGAAATGTTTTTTACCTTTGGTAAAACAGTATGATCTGGAATGTTTATTTCTGTGAGATGAATATCCACCTTAAAAACTGATAAATTAGATTTGAAAAAAGAACATACGAAGTTCTTCTTAATGACTTAATATTCATACCTTCATACGTACAGAGTGTTGAGACGAGTTAGAACAGATTTGTTGCTCCAGATTGATTGAGAGTGTCGGTACCTGGAAATATCACATCACAGTAAGTAACAAATATCAACAATTGGTCAACGAAGTATGAACAATTTACTTATTTAAATAAGTAGTAGAGGGGGCATTCAGCAGCAATATCAATTGCGCGATGTAATTATTTCTGCTACGCAAGTACACAGTGTAATTTAGTGTAATTGCACGTGCGCTTGCGGGTGTAGACGATGTACATGCAGTACTTTTCAATTACTCTCGGTACTTGCCGAGAGTATAATTGCGCCAACCCTTCCTGCACCCCCCTGATGAGGTATTATGTACATTATGTTAATTATGCGGATAGGAAAGAATGCAGACGCAGGTAGCAACCTTTGTCGCAGGTAAAAACCCTTCGGCATAAAGACACCTGTTAATTTTTCACTGTTAAAGTAGTATCATTTAAATAATCTTAGCTAACGAAAACCGCTAATTACACATATTTACACCCATTTGTCGTGGATGTGGCTTTGTTAAAAAATATTTGAAAACATGTTGTTTATTTGCGCCGTCCTCCTCGTCACATGATTTCCTTAAATAACGACTTTGTATAATGGTGTGACAATAAAATTCAAAAGCACATCTAAGATGGCATTCTTGCAAGACACCACACCTGTACACGTGTATGTAATTGAATAATTGCTAATTAAAACCGCTACGTAATGATTGTTCAATGGTTTGTGTTCTACCACCGCCCCGAGTACTTTCGATATTGATAGGGTGGAAATAATGTAATTATCTTGTTTACAACAAGAATTTAAACTGAATGTAATTATGTAATTGTGTTAATTTTAATCGACAGCGTTTTATTGTAAGCATCGTTATGCCAGGTGTTTGAGTCGTTTATTCAAAAATTCTTGTGTGAACTTGCGACGTTATTCTTTTCTATCGTATTTGTTTATCCCTCTCTTGCTGCACGAAGGGTATGCGGTGGTTGGCCTTGAATATAATCAAAATATAAAGTAATTGAAGGTCAAAATGTGCTTTCTATTCTTTAAATGATTAATAAAGAGATTATTAAATTGTCTGTTTATATTTAAATTAAACTTCGATATCGTTCAATAATGATTAAAATGAATCTAACAGGATCGACCACTAGCTGCGTACCCAGCCAAACAAGAGGTTAAGCATTTTACAAGTTCCTTCCTTCTAAATACTTATTATTTCATTTTTATTGTATAATCACCGTACTTTTCGTGTTGTACCAAATATTTCTCAGCCTATTGGTTTATGTTTCTGTTATTAAATAGCATTACAATTTATCAGGTAAAAGTTTTGATTTTACAGCTTAATTGTAGTCCTTTTTATCATAAGAAAATACCCCTCGTTAATACAACAACAAAACTATTCACCCATATTTTGTACGAAAGAACGGTAAACAGGACTGATGTCAATTATAAACTACAAGTGTCGTAGCGTTTTATACGCAAAGTTTTTTGATATTTTACGGTATTGAAAATTAAAACTAGGAAAAACTTCATTGGCATATAATAATACAGTGGATAATGATTTCGAAAATCCTTTATAAATTGGTAATCCGATGTAAATTAGGCTTTAATGTAGAAGTAAATGAAATAAAGCGGAGATATCTAAGGACTCTCTTAGCTTACATTAAACAACTTAAGCTCTAGATTAAGGCAAAAAATAGCTTCTAACTAACATTAAAAATGTAGTTATTAGTCTATTCTTAACTGATACGTAGCACACTGTAGATTTCGTGTTATACCAAATATTTCTTTCATAATGGTTTATGCTTCAGCATAATTGAATTCAAACCGAAATAGCTTAATAAAAACCGATCAAGATTAAGGTAACTTCGTATGGTCGTGCCAACAGAAATACACATACGCTTGACTGTGAAACTGTGAAATGATGGTTTGGAATCGGACTATCTAGAAATATTTTTTTTAAAATTTGGAGAAATTAAAAATAAGTTAACCTTTCCGGTGTATGCAGATTTTAGTTTACTGGTGTATGCAGATTTGGTTCTTTACTGATGCCTACTGTATACTGTAAAAAAGTGATGTAGAATCATACAGAAAACACATATCTATCAACGTTATTCTTTTAGATATTGTATGTTATAAAATAGCTGTGTTCTTGAACCGGCATAGCTTGGTCTATCGTGTTCCGACAGAATCTCACTTTTTCAACGTAAATCTTCTTTAGCGCATTTGCTCATTCCTGCCATTGTCTAGTCCGTTTTATATTATATCATCTATGTTATCTAGTTGAATCAAATATCTTATACTTTTATGTCGCTTATCTTAATTTAGATACTTGCTGTATAAAAGGTTTAATGTCAATATATATAAACATGTATAAGCGGTGGCGAACCGTATAGTCACCCAAAAAAGAAAGATCAGGAACGGTAAATAAGCTGATAACAAGGGCTATTTGGAACTCATTTTAGCATTTTGTCTTTTCCAAATCATCTAACCATTATTTTGTAACCTTATAAATTTGGACATGAAAATGCAAAGTACAACGCTTAATTATTTCGAAAATCATTTATAAATCGACAATAAGCAGTATTCAGTTTCATGGCAAATGTAGATAAGTGTACGGATGCAATAGCTGCAATATGTCGCCAATCCCCACCACTGATTAGGTGCAAATCGGAATATTATATCGTTATCAATGTAATACTATGTTCTAGTTTTCTCTCACTCGTACGCAATGGTTTAACATTTTGTCTATATTTAGAGTCAAACAGCATGTACAATGTTTGAATTATGTTGAAGATAATCACATTAAGTTAGACATCTGTACATATAATTTTAATCAGCAGTAAAAGAAAGTATGATCAGGATACCTGTTATGTCCTTGGTAAAAATCAAAAACAGAAGAGGCGGGGGCTAAGTTTGGCACATGAGCAACTTTAGAATTGAGAATATCGAGCGAGATGAATAATTGTTAAATGTTACATTGGTGGTGGCAGATAAGATATGAGTGAAAGAATAACCGTAGTGAGCTATGAGGCAACATAGGTCTTCATTTTAACAAGAAAAATGTTGTTTGGAATACGATCAAAGATCTTAGCTATACCCAAATAAACAATCTCTACTTGGACTTGGGGGCTGAGTTTTTATCAAATTGCGAAAAACATACGATTGGGCGTGCTAGAACAACGCTAGAAACCATGTTGATTAGACGAAATATCTTGAAAATACTTTGATAAATTATGCTGTATAACAACATTTCGAAAACTTTAGTAAACATTGTTTAATTATCGCACATAATTGTTGCAATTATTAGAATCATCACTCTTGTGGATGAAAAGAAATTTTCTGATCTGGTTTTGACGTTTGCTGCATAGTTTTTAAAACATTTGACAACTTCTTGTCTGATAAACATTCTTAATCAATATACCAATATTATACACAATTGTTGGAGTGTTGCCTCGCGGAACAGTCGACTCATAACTTGTTCTGCTACATTTACATGTTACTTCGCTCGAATAGAACGTTTGTTTTTATCATTACGACGTTATTTTTGTTAATTTATTGTATTTAGTTCACTTAGATTTAGTATTAGTGTTAGCGTATATGCTTACATGATTTTCCGATGAGAGCCCAGATACACTTTACCATTATCTTTCACATGTCTTAATAGAAGCGACCAACTTTTCCGCTCGAAATGCTGGACAAACTAAAAAGGGCACGGTTATAGATTGATGTTCCATCCTCTCCCAAAGTGTCTTCTGTGCTCGTCCGATCCCCTGTGAAATTCCTAATGTCTTGACTCAACTCTCAAGGGTACAGGTTTTAATAAAATAATTATTTGATTTCACCTCATGGAACGTCAATTTCGTATGAAACCATTGTTCGATCCTTTCTTAAAACACGCCCTTTATTGTAATGGTGTTTCAAAACATGCTGTTTTTGTTGTTTTTGTCCACTTTTCGGAAACGATAGGTTTCTAGTAATTGCACAGAACACTATAAACATGTCATTTTTATTGTATGTTAACGCTCCTTTGACACAAAACCGATAAAACCCTTAGAAACCTTTACAAAATCATGCAACGTACAAATATTTTCCATAAAATCTATAACAGCCTGCAAGGTGAAGGCAATTGTGGTAAATCTATAAGATGGCTGTTTTGCTGTGGGCTAATGGCTAAAGACAGTAGTGGTATAAGGTGGGTAATGGTAGCAAATGCAAGATAAGGCTACGGGGGCAGGTTCTCTCTCTCGACGGGTCTCTCTCATG
>JALBCR010003008.1:0-65410 GCA_030710515.1 Abscondita cerata
TAACAATTGGGTGTTTTCATAAAATTTATATTTAAGAAAATTATAGTTTATTGTTAAGTCATAAACATAAAAGGAAACCCCAGTATCACAAAAAAATATATGATGTGTTCAGTATTAAAAATTTTTATTTTAAAAATATCCAAAACACTATCTTTTAAAATCATTGGCATTGGTCGTGACGTCAATACTCGTATACATCAAATATAAATGGTGGTTTGTTTATGTAAAGCACCACTAATTTATTACTTGAAAAAAACAATGGCATACAAATCAAACAATCCATATTATGTTATTTATATGAGAATTAACGTCACGATATAGACGACTTGTTTCGGCGCCAATTTTTATTATTTGAATTAAATACACTTTTTAAAAATACACTGTAATTTTAAAAATTACAATTGGCGAACGTCTTTATATGTACGGACTTCGATTTCGCACATTTTATAAAAAAAAAAAATAAAAAATATTAATTTTTTATAAAAAAAAAATAAATTTTTTAATTTAAAATAAAACAATATATATTTTTAAATATTTTTTAATTATTTTAATTTTTTTTAAAAAAAAAAAAAAAAAAATATTAATTTATAATAATATTTATAATATAAAAATAATATATTATAATAATATTATTTTATTATATAATATATTTATTAATTTTTTTTAAAATTTATTTTTTAAATAAAAAAAAAAAAAAAAAAAAAAAAAAAAAAAAAAAAAAAAAAAAAAAAAAAAAAAAAAAAAAAAAAAAATTTAATAAAATAAATAAAAAAATAAAATAAAAAATATAATAAATATAAATAAAAAATAATAAAAAAAAAGTTATGCAAGTATAGCATTTTTTAACATTCTTGTTCAACTATTATGTAAAATTTACACTATTTTTTCCTTAATTTTGCAGTTGCAGATATAAAAGTGTTTTAAATAATATTTATGAAGAGCAAAGGCAGGTTATATTGGCACAGTTTAATGCCTTGAGTAAGAAAAAATATTCAACATTCACATTTAGTTGGGTTGATTTCTATGAACCAAACTAAAGAAGGCGTTCTTAGAGGTAAATGCAATTAATAAAGCACATGGGGCTCATTTCACCTATAAAGTGTACCAAGCAGATGGAAATAAAGGTCTGCAAAGAAGCTTTTCTTAGTTTATTTGGAATAAAGATGCTGGAATCAAACGCATCAGGAATTCCTTAATGATATCAGGGGCATCACCGACGGACAAAAGAGGCTCTCGATAAAAAACAGGTCTAATAAATATCTAGAATATATAACTGACATTATTAAAGCTTATATTCAGGCATTTTTGCTCCGGCAATATCATTATTCCCGACGTAAAACCTTAATTGCCGGTACTTGTCGTAAAAGTCTTACCGTTAAAATTATGCACACTTATTTTTTTGAACATTTTCATACAACGTACTTACAAAACATACTGGAAGGTCTTTAGAACACATTTAAATATAAAATTTGGGTTTCAAGATCCGGCACTTGTAATGGATTGTGATAAATTTACACAGAGTATAAATCGCTTTGATCTATAGCCAGAAGAAAGACTAAACATCGAGAGGGAAAAAGAGCGACATCTTCGAAAGGCAGAAGCATTTTTTGAGATAAAACAAAAATATAAAGTAAAAGCTCAAGCAGGTGAAGTAATTTGAATAAGCCACTTTATGCAAAACCTTCCTCTCTCTCACATACCTTCAAATCCCGTATTTTACTCGACAACTATGGTATTACGTTTTTGGAATCCACGAACTAGGCACTAATGAGGTCAAATGTATACCTACCTAGAAAGCAAAGCTGAAAAAGAACAAATGACGTAACCTCTATGATTTTGCATTATTTGAAAACAACATTGTCAATCGAAACATAGCAATATTTAGTGATGGTTTCTGTGGCAAAAAATAAAAACTACGTGATGGTTTATTTTCTATACGCATTGGTTCATGTACTACAAATGGTAGATTCTGTGAAGTATGTTCTTCCCATGCGAGGTCATTCATATTTGCTCAATGATTCCGACTTGCCTTAATTGGAAGGAAAAAAAAGAGACGTCTGAAAGAGTAGAAATACCAATACGGTGGATAAAATAATAGTGGATGTTAGGCAGAAACTAAATCCATTTTGTCTCCATAAAGGTGACCCAAGATTTCTTTTGACATGAAAAGTGCAACATCCAATTTTTTTTTTTCAGAAATTCTAAGCTTGCAATCAACATGAAAAACGACTGGTAATAATGAAGATGACCAAGCAGGCTCCCTTGTATTCTTTTTTTTAAAGACAGTTATAGTAGACTTTCTGTACCAGCAAAGTGGCAAAACAAATCTTCCGTCGACAGTAAACCTGGCACCATCTAATATTTAAAGTCTTTGTTGCCTCTACTTTGATTATATAAAAACAAAATATATTACCGCCAAAAAATCTTGAAGGCCTGCCCTGGACGAAGTAGGGAGATTGAGCAAGATGATAACAGTAGTGGCTGGGATGTGATTGATAAACTTTTTTATATGTACTAGGACTTCGATTTCTCACATTTTATAAAAAATTGAAAATAATGAATTAAAAAATAAAATTTGCAAACACAATGGTTCTTATTTTTTATTATTTTAAGCTAATAATAAATATCTGCTTAATTAATAAGAAAGTTTTCGAAAAATCATTAATTTTGTATTTATCAAATGAATAGATGCATCGATAAACAATTGTTTAATGGCAAACATACAATTTTAACAAATTTTCAAAAAATTTGTTAAATGGACCCTTGACGAAGTGGGGTTTTTGATCAAAGATGATAACAGTAGTGGCTGTGATAATTGATAAAATTTAAATTTTTTCATTACTTATGACAATTTGTTTTTTGAGAAATAAATGTAATAAATAAAAAATATGAATTTTATTACACCTAAATCCTCTCAAAAACTAGTCGAAATTGTTTATACTAATTAAAAATCTTTATTGATTCTTCTAATTCAACTTTCGTCCCCTTCAAAATAGTCTCCTCCCGATATAATACACTTATGCCACCGCTTTTTCCAGTTCTGAAGCATGCCAAACAGTCTTCTTCCGGTGTAGCCTTCAGAGCGCGTGCCGATTCACGTTGAATGTCTTCAATCAACTCAAAACGGTTTCCTAGGAGTGATCTTTGAGTTTTGAAAATAGCCAGAAGTCACACGAGCCAAATCAGGTGAATAAGGTGGTTGCGGAACGATATTGGTTGCATTTTTTGGCAAAAAAGTCACAAAGAATCAGTGCAGTGTGAGATAGCGCATTATCGTGGTGTAAAAACCAAGAGTTATCTTTCTACAAATACGGCCTTTTTACGAATAGCTTTACGCAAATGACGCATAACACTCAAATAGTATTCCTTGTTGACAGTTTGACCAGTGGAAAGGAATTCGTAATGCACCACACCACGATAATCGAAGAAAACTGTCAACATCACCTTAATTTTTGAGCGACTTTAACGCGGTCTTTTCTGGTCTTGCCTCACTTTTGGCACGATTTTCACTATGTTCTGATTTTGGTAGAGCTCGGTCCCCGTAAGTCTTCGTACAACATTTTCAACGTTTATTGCAGCATTTAATCCATTCAGGAAACAGGAATTTGATCGCTCTTCTTTGTTGAATAATTTCAGACATTGTGAAAATCGCCAAATTCACTTTTGTGTCACACAAAAACAAGCGTCACTCAAACACTAATGAATATTTTGGGACATATAAAATGGCATAGAAGTCAGTAACAGTTGTAGCAACTTAAAAAATATATTGAGCAAAAACTAGTTTTTGGACACAGTATGTCCATTAGTTTTTTGTTTCTTGTCAGAAAAGCTAAACAGAACATAAGCTCACATCATAAAAATATGTTTGTTTGCATGAATAAAACAAACCTGTGAAATTAGATTTTTAAAAACCCCGCTGCATAGCCACCTAAGCTGTTTTTTATGTTTCTTTCTTTTTTATTTTTGGACATATGTTGTTTTCTTTTTTACTAAACACGCCTCAATTGCTTTATTAGTCATTAAATATTAATGTCGTTATTATTAAGGGTAGCGCCACTCACAGTTTTGTTGTAGCGTTGATCTTGCACTTTGGCGAAAATCCTTATTTTTCTTTGACTACATTATGCTGGGTGTACCTATCTAAATAACACCGAAGATTTAAAGGGGTCATTCTGTGATGAAAATTAAGGTGAGTATTTGGTATAAAATAATTTGAAATAACCTGTCCCCGGAGAAGTTACACTCCTCCGAAGATTTAATAGTTTTTTTTCCCCTGTATATTAAGGTACTGACACGAAACATACCTAGTAAATATTATTTGTCAATAAAACAACATATTTTTAATTTTCTTCAATTCTGAAGAATGGTTAGAAAGAGTTAAATAGTAAACCCATAAGATATTTTTCCTATAACTTTTTTTGGATACATTTTTTTTAAATATTTAAAATCCCAATTTCCATTTTTATTTCTATAAGTTTTGTCGAAAACTACGAGGAAAAAATAAATGCAATGCATTTACAAAATATGTAAGTCTGTGCTTTGCAATGATATTCATAAAAAAAATAATACTGATTATGCCAAGATTGTGCCGCCTCATTTTCTGTTACCTTTCTTGTTGTTTCACAAGTTTTATGATTGTGTATTGTAGAAAGGGTCTATATCATAATGGCCACTGATTATAACGCCTACCTCGTTTTGCTATTTCACAAGGGCCACCTTGAACATAGCGGCCACTAATAATATTTGACTTGATCAACAAAGGCCACTTTAGAAGCTGATCATAACAGTCATCATGATCACAATGCCCCACTTACAAGTTGATCATAACGGTCAACCTGACAAAAGGCCACCAACGTTAGTGGACATGATAATAAAGACCACCTTGCTCACGACGTTAATTTTTAAATTGCAGTTCCACCAAGACATTGCAATTCCTGGAGGAAGCGTATTTGGGGAGCGGACTTTCCATCGATACATACACATACAATATCTACAATTTGAAATTTGCAACTATTTATTTACACAGTACTATAATGTTTCTAAGTTACTTAGCTAAGTGTGCATAATTATTGCTCTATAAGAATTTGACATGCTAAGTAAAAAAAATATAATCTTAGTTAACAATTCAATTGTTATATTTATAAAAATTTGTCATAGTAAATAACTATATTTCCCGGTTCATTTATTTTTGCTAAGTTCATATTAATATCTTCAAGTAATAAAGACAAAAATATTTAGTAGAAATAATAAATTAGCGCTAGGTAGATATAACGTATGGCCAGTAGAGTAGCTTAAATGTAAATAAACGTGTGCTTGCTTTGTAGTTAAGTGATTTTTGTTGAAATAGAGTCAAACCTCACCTCCTTTGCTGTTTTGAATTATGTTACGATTATAATCAAATGTAAAATTGAGATGGATTTCATAAATGTAAACGGGTAAACGGTGTTGGTTGGTAGGTTACAGTTATTAAAAGTTTTTCTCTTTAAAAAAATTTACGTGATTTTATGTGAGCGGGGGTAAACGGTATTGGTTGGTAAGTTACAGTTATTTCAATTTTCTTATTAAAAAATTAGATGATTTCATGTGATCGGGGTAAACGGTGTTGTTTGGTAGGTTATACTCGCTATCGAACGTACAATAGTAATAAGTTAGGTTAGGTTAGGATAACAGTAGCTACAGGAAGACCGGGCATAGTTTTTTTTCAAACAATAAAGGTTTGGTATGTATTGAAATCATGCTATAATTTTTTGTATACATAGCCTCCATTACTTTTACCGAGCAAACTTGTTCAAATACTTTTGTAATTTATGTATTATACATTGACATATTTGGTAAGCGCTCAATTTATCTATCTAGCAAAAAGTATTAAAAAACTTACCATTTTGATATTATGATACATTACTGTTCTAAAATATATACTTAAAAAACTAATTACTATACATGTCAACTCAAATTATTTAGTTTACAAAACAAGTAACAAAAACATAGCAAATAATTACGACCCCTTTGAAATTTATATTTAAATCGCAGCAATGACAAATGTCAAACTTTTAAAGTAAGTATATTTTTTAACCAGATTGTAATAGCACAGTGTTTAATGCAATTTCTTATTGGCTAATAGCTTTTGTCGTTAAAATTAGTTTAAATTAAAACCTAGGAATGTCTGAAATAAATGAGAGTATAAATGAAAGGATTTAAAATATTTGGAAATATTGTACTTCATAATTATTTTTAGCATATTTGCAGTATCGTTTGTTTATTTAAAAACTAAGTATAAATCTTATACATTTCTTGCATGTAGTAAAGTATGGAGAGTGGCCCTTTGAAAAATAATGAATTTACACATATCAAGGCACGAACACATCGCAAGTCACGAAAAAGAACTTTAGTGTCAAAAGGTACACTCATGAAATTTAAAACTTGGACACCTCAATTTCTTGTAAAACAAAAGTTTGCACATTGTGAAGCGGGCTTAGCGTATCATTTACAATCTCTAACAGCAGGTAGCTCAACAAGTTATCTTATAGAAGGACTGTAAGAATGAATCATTACACTAAGCACGTTTTTAGAAAATATGTAATTTACGTTGCTTACTTAATTTTTTCTTTTTAAAGAATATATTTGAAGGTATCGCTAATTAAACACTATAGCTCGATTAATTATCGAATCAAAATTTTGTTTAGAAATGCTTACAAATAAAATTAGAAATAATTTTGATTTAAATAACGTCTACAAACAATAACTTTTAAATTAAATCAAAATGTAACCAAATATGGTTATTTGAGTTGACTGATTATTATTTATTTTTTAAATAAATCTATAACTCTACTAATTATTGTAAATTATTAAAAAAATCATTAAACTCTCTATTCATAATATTTAGTCCTTACAAAATGCAGGTATTTTACATCGTTTAAAATTTTCTATAGTTAATATAAAAAAGTGAAAATAAAAACTAAGGCAATTCTATTGTCAACGTATATATTTAGTTTTTTGACAAGAATTTATTACATAATTATAATTAAGATACTGGGTTATAGTTTTAAAAATTAAATGAAAACTTTTTTTTAAATAAAGATATTACTATATAAATAAATATAAGAAATCAATAGGCGGTGTGACTCCATTATTATTGATACATTCTTGGAGGCGTCTGTTCATTGACGCTAACAAGGTATCAATATAATTAATATTAATCGTTTTCATGCGGTATCAATGGCTGCAATTAGTGCATTACGGTTTACTGGTATAAAATTTGGCCCTTTGTTGTCTTCGGATAACAGCAAGTATTCGAGCCGTTCATTATGGGGCTGTTAAATTTTGGCTTACTGAACAGAGGTCATCTCTAGTTATTTCGGTATTCAATGCTTCACAACTCGCGTGCAGGAGGGGGGCCCACCCTTACCAACAACAAAACATGGGAATAAAGGCACTTTACTGATCCGAATCTACATTTAGCAGAAGAGAGTAATGAGTATACTGACTGTTGTAGAATATAACTTGGTTTCGGCAGAACACTTCGACTGAAGGTTTCATAATAGTTTCCAAAATATCTAAATACGCAGCAGAATCAAGACGTCCATCGATAGCCCAACAAACCCTGGACCCCGCGCGCTAACTCCAACCCCACACATTCACAGAAAAAATAACCACTGGGTTTTTAGGACGTATGTGATTATTTTCGTAACGAGTTCCTTCCATTCTAAAAAACATTTAGTGGTCCATCGTTGCGGCTATTGAACGTTTTTTCGTCGCTAAAAATCACTCGATTCCAAAATTCCAAAGGTTCGTCCCTGTCGCCTTTCAAAATCCGAGACGACGTCTCGAATTTTGCTCACTGAGAACTTCTTTCGCAGCAGCATTATACTTCTTTATTCCCATCTCCTTAAATCTTTTGTGCAGTTATACGGCATCCGGGAAAATGTGTATCTGTTTAGCCCTGAGTATGTAGCAAATGGTTGTTCTATTACGTAATGAAACAACCAAATCGGGGCACGGTATATACTTTTAAGTCTACTTACTTCCGATGGCTCTCTTTCCAAAGTGTGTTCAAGATTCCATTTTACTCTGTAATGCCTCCTACGGTGCGTTTTTGTATATCTAACATACGTGAAATTTGACGCACGCTACGGCTCGCCGCTAATCCCGAAACAATCCGCGCTTTCAAATCAGCACCGAGATGAGGTGGCATTTTCACAACACTTGAAATTTTAAACTAAAATGTAATTTACATTTCATACTTTATTTATTGGTTCACACTACCCTTCTCTAACAGTAGGTAATTGTTTAACGGTTACATACTTCTAATGACCAATGTAACAACCCTAGAGCAATATGACTCAAAGGAAGGGAATTAAACAAGCAAGGATATTCTATTGCTCTTGAAACTTATTCATAAAGTGAAAAGCCATTTCTCATAATGCTAATGGACAGGATTTTCTTTTAAGTATTAAGATTACAATAGAGGACTTATAAACTATCGAAAATATCTAATTATAAATTTTTACACTGCAATAGCGCTTTTTCCTTAATAATTTCTTAGCAATAACATACACGTTCTTAGTTTTTAAGTTGTCATAAATTTTATATGATATAAATTTGTGTTTCTAATATTACATCACAAACTAATCTTTATTCGCCAAAAAAATTGTTGCTTGGGCTGTAAAGCTTCTGTAGACACCTGAACAACAAACCGAGCAACAAACATAACAACAAACCGAAAGTCAAACAGAACGACAAACATCTTTTTTATGATTTCCACATCCGAACAACAAACGGGAACGTTTGTGCTGTTCCCATAATTATTTTCAGTAGTTCTTTCAGTTCGAATATATTTATTATTGAGAAGAGAAAATTGCGGAAAACAAGAAGATAGTGCTAACAAAATTTTTACGCACAAAGAAGAGTAAAAATTATAATTTACTTTGCTTTTTTTTTTATTTTTGGAAATTTCCAGCCCAAATGATGCTAATAGGGACATCCTTTTTTCTTGCATTCTTAAACACTGATTAATTTAAAACATTTTTCTTCTGTCAACTCCATAATATTACCTTAAAAACACAACAAACCCACAAAAGGGGAGGACAAAATAAATATTTTAATTCTCCCGCATATGTTTGTTTGCCTATTTGTTTAGATTCGTCCAAACCTGCAAACGCATTCGCGCGCATTTTCTTTTGGATGTCGGAGTAAAACTGACTAGGTTGCGGGAACGCCGCAAACCGTTCGTGGAACAATCAGCACTTGCGAATCTGTTCTAAAATTCGTACGTGTGCACCGTCCAAATTAATGTTCCGATTGCCGTTCGGTCTACATCTGTTTGTCTTCGGTTTGTTGTTCAGGTGTGTACGAAGTTTTACAATAAGCATACTAATATGAACTATATCTTATAAAAGCGAGAGTTATGTAACTATAAATAACGACTCTAACGTTACGTTAGTAGATTCAATTTACTATTTACACATATTTTCTGGAACATTCGATAATTAACTATCGGGATATGATATCTCTATACTTGCAGGTTGTGCGCAACTGGATACAAGCAAATAACTTGGAGTTGTTAGCCTGGCCAGCAATAGCCCAGAATTTAACATTATCGAAAATGTTTGGGCTCGAATACTGCTGCTATCCGAAGACAACAAGGGCCAAATTTTTATACCAGTAAACCGTAATGCACTAATTGCAGCCATTGGATACCGCATGGGAAACGATTAATATTAATTATATTGATACCTTGATAGCGTCAATGAGCAGACGCTTCCAAGAATGTACATCAATAATAATGGAGGTCACACCCATTATTAATTTCTTATATTTATTTATATAGTAATACCTTTTATTTAAAAAAAGTTTTCATTTAATTTTAAACTATAACTTAGTATCTTAATTATAATTATGTAATAAATTCTGTCAAAAAACTAAATATATACGTTGACAATAAGAATTGCCTTAGTTTTTTTTCAATTTTTTATATTAACTATGCAGTAAAAATGAAACGTCATAAAATATACATTTGTAAGTACTTAAATATTATAAATAGAGAGTTTAATGATTTTTTTTAATAACTTAATACAATTAGTAGGTTAGATTTATTTAAAAATAAATAATAATCAGGTCAACTCAAATAACCATGTTTAGTTTTTTGGTTTAATTTAAAAGTTATTGCTTGTAGACGTTTTTTAAATCAAAATTATTTCTAATTCTTATTTTGTAAACATTTCCTAAACAAAATTTTGATTCGATAATTAATCGAGCTATGGTGTTTAATTAGCGATACCTTCAAAAATATTCTTTAAAGAAAAAAATTAAGTGTTAAACGTAAATTACTTATTTTCTAAAACAGCTTAGTGTAATGATTTATTCCCACAGTCCTTCTATAAGATAACCCCTAAGCAGACTACCTGCTGTTGTAAAATTGTAACGATACCCTTAAGCCCGCTTCACAATGTGCAAACTTTGTTTACAGAAATTGTGGTGTCCAAGTTTTAAATTTTATGAGTGGCAAAATATGTAAACTTAATAATCGTCTTATAATGAACTAGATTAAAACCGGTCTACAGAACGGCGGATGACTGATTAAGAACCCATATAGCACTGTTAATAAAAATATCCTGCTAAAACTCGTGGTTTTTTACGACTACACCTTTTCAGGTATTTGTCAGCCGTCATTTTAAGGTATCACTCTATGGGTGGTCGTATTTAAAACAGGCGCTCTCCCAGGACCTCACCCACATGAGTGGGGAAAAGTGTTTTTTTATTAGACGTCGTTCGATTACTTTAGTGACGATTTTTGTGCACTGAATATAGTATCTTCAAAATACTTTGAAAAGTTAACAACCAAAACATAGTTAAACATGTTTGTTTAAGTGAATCCTAATTTGATATCCCAAAATCTGAGTGTTCTCTTCTACCAATTCCTAAGATTCTTTTTAGAAATAAACGAATAAGTCCAGAATTATCAAGTGAATGTACTTAAAGGTATTTATAAAACTTGGAAATAATATGTAAATTGATATAAGTGGATGATCTAAAATCTAAAATATTGTAGTTGAAGAGAACATGCAGACTATTATACCGTATTCTAAAAGTTTAAATTTTTATTTTTGCCAGTATACCCCATAAAGTTCTAATTAACAGTTTTGTTGAACACCCTGTATAGTACCCAATTTTATCTTATTTACCTTTATGGATGTAAGATATGTAAAAGGTTTTTCAAAAGACTTCATTAGTCTATAGTCATGACTATTAGTGATTACTTCTAATCTTCACATTCTGACTTTCAATTTCAGTTTATTTTTTCCTATGATGTAAAAAGACTAAAAAGAGTACAATAATACGAAACAAAAAACGTATAATAATTTTTTTTTATTAATTACTGATAACATTTCAATTAGGTGCTTATAACACGCAAAACCCTGTAATATTGATTTTGTCTTGAGAACAAACAGAGTAGTCTATGATGTAACCTAATTCTGGTCCGGTTTCTGTTGACCGTTGTGATCAAGGTGGCCGTTATAAAACACTAAAAACCGATTTGACTGTTTTGACCAGTGTTACGGTCGTGTTAACTTTAATACATTGCTTTTCATTTTTTTTTTTTGCTCTTTAAATGCTTCAATTTTCGGAAAACTTGTAGAGATTTAGTAAATGTGTTGTACTTTTCCGCCATATTTTCTATAAAAATATTTTATCCAAAAAAAAGTTGTCTTAAGAGTTAACTATTTCAATCCTTTCTAAGCATACTTCAGGAGGATCAAATATGTAGGTTTTATTGAATAATTATTTACCAAGTTTTGTCTCTTTAGTTTAATATATAAGGAAAAAAAACTTTTTTAATCTTCGAGGGGTGTAACTTTTCCAGAGAGAAGTTTTTATTTCATAAACCGCCTTTAAGTTTCATCATAGAATCGCCTCTAAAGTTTTTGGTGTCAATTAGATAGGTGTGATTTCGACGCATCGAGAAAAACTGTGAGTGTGGCTGTACGCTAAAACCAACAGTAATTTTGCAGGTTTTTAAAGTAAACATTTTTATTCACATTTTATTATTAAAGATTGCGGCTAAAATTATACATGAGTTACAAAATTTTAAGTGCATAGTTTGAGCCCAGCCAACAATAATTTAATCATAATAATATCAAAAATTTATATAAAATAACGTAATTTAAAAAAATTATTTCACCTTCATTCGTTTTTACAATAAGTCATTTGTATGATTTTTCCGCTAGTTTTGAATTAGGTGGCAAAACAGTGATAATTAAAATAACTTAATTTTCTGTGTTAGGTTTCGGGCAAATGTGATTGATTGTGAACAGAATACTGTACAAACTTCGGCGGAAAGTTTCATTTCACTTCGGATGTAATATACTATTCATTCTCTGGTTTTGCAATATACTATTTTATTATAACGCAATTAAACAACTACTAAGACATTGAATGTAATGGCAATATAGTAATTTGTTTAACATTGTGTTTTTAAAATGTTTACTGACAACATAAAACTATATTTGTCTATTTATATTTACAAGAAAAAATGAATAGTTTGAGAAAATTTTAAAAATCACTTTAAATTGAAAATTGACAAAAAAATCTAAAAATAAAAACACACTGTTAAAATATTAAAATTTATTCATTGAAAATTAAAAGTAAAATATAACGAAAATATAGTTGTACCAACTGGACAGGATTAGACACAAGAAAACAATTACCCTATTCTTTGTTAAATTCTGAATTTTAATGTACGGAGGTCTGTTAGTCGAAGACATGCTCAAAAGCACATCTAAAATTGAAGAAATCCATGTAAAAATAATATCTTTACTTGTGTCGAATTTTTACAACCGTTAGCGAGATGTCGAGGATGAAAGTAGCCAACCTCACAGGGTTTGTTGCAGGTCTAAGCTTTCTTCTGTTGATCTAACCGCAGCGTTGTTATGGATGCTGTGATCCATTCACACATCCTCCCCCAAATATCATTGTCAAGCTATCTAAAATGATAATTTCACAAAGGGAGGAATACGCTAACATCCGTAGTTATTTACGGGTATCGTAATAGAAATAGCAGGACTACTCAGAGGGATTTCTGGACCGGCGCCGGCGCACTCAAGTCGGAAATTCTTCCAAAAAGCATCTACATGCCTTCGCGAGACAGGATCGTTTGCAAAATTCTCCATTACGGAAACACGACGAAGAGAAGTTACGAAGTTTTTCTTTCAAGTGGTTGGAGGGTCCCCGGATTGGTATTAAGAAGCCAACTTTGTCGGTCATTACAGAACAATGCAAAAGCATCCAAAGCAACCACTTTGCATAAAAATGGACTGCATTCATATCACAGATCAAAAGTAAAAAAGAACCTTTTCCTGGCGATCCTATACAAAAGTAATGGAGTTTTGTTAGCGGTTAGCAGAATTGCCCGGATAATTGAGTACAGCCCTTTTTGGAGACGAAGCAAAATTCAAAAGAAGTGGAGTCACAAGTGTCTTCACACCCACATGAGTGGGTCATTTGAGAACTCTCGTTGTTTCGAAAGCTATTTTCAGATAGGTTTTCCTCAACTGGATTGGTGGTAATTAATTGAGACTCACATCAAAGTAAATTTACACGCGAATCGATACCTTTTGGTTTCTGGAGTATGAACTACCGGAACCACTGGAGGACGTCTCACTTCAAATAAGAAATAGGATGGGGTTTTTCCGCCAATGGTGCCCAGCCCACTTTGGGCGACAGGCGAAGGATTTTTTGGATGCGCACCTACGCAGATCGTTAGGTGAGAAGAAAATGGACTTGTTTACTAGACTTAAATCCTTTAGGGTTTTTGCTTTGTGTAGTTTAGCTAAAAATGCTGGTATACCGACAGGGTAAACCAAACAACAGAGAGGAGTTAATGGCTCCGGATTAGACGCGTTTAATGAGATAGGGAACACTTACTTTTCAAAATCGTTTAAATTAATGCTGTTATGTTTTATAAAATTATTTAGGATTAAATCAGGTTACTGATTAATTTTTAAATTTATTGGGCAACTTTTATCTTTGATATTTGGCTAATTGTGTGCAAAAAATTGACAAAGTGAAGAAAACTATTTTGTTTAAAATTTTGTGTAGGAATCAGTTCCAAGTTTGGTCGTTTCTGTCCCCAAACACCCTGTATACACATACATTCACTTGTATAAGATGTGGTTTGGATAGTTTTGAGTAAATAATGTTTTTAGAGTTGCCTAAAGCAATCTGTATACAGTGTTTGGCTTGCTATCGACTTGAGTGTTAAGCATTTAAAGTTATCGCTTCTTGATAACGATAATGTACATAAAACATTGCTATTGTCGTTACAGAAGTTAATTTAGTGTTAAGTTTATATTTGGTTAGTGAATGTTTTTCTTTCCCCTTATCTAACTCGGTTCTCTATTACTAATTCATTGTACCTGCTCTAGCATACCCTTACTCTTCTCTTCCGCACTTGAGTACTTTTATCACACTTCTTAATATTTCCATCTTCAATATTTTTCCCTTTTTCTCTTCTTTTCTTTTTTCACTTGTTCCCTTGCATATCCTCTCTCTTATTATATTTTTTCGTTTTTTCTTCTCTAAACATTATTTTCTGCCCTCTGTCCTTCTTTCCAACATTCCTTTACAAATACTATTACCTTCTTTTGTGCCGTATCCTTTTTCGTATTTATTGCTTTCTTCCCGTCACCGTTTGTGGCTTGTTTGTAATTTCATTTTCTTAATAATCCGGCATTTCTCAATTTAACCCCTAACTTTCTTCTCCAAAACTTTGCTTGTACCATTTCTAATTATTCTTGCTCTTTCCACCTCCAAATCCCTCTCTACTCCCTTTACTCACATTATTAGCTTTTTTTTTAATATGCACCTCATCTTATTAGATATAGGTAGAAAAAGAGATACATATGCACAAGATATCTTATCTTATACCCCAGTTGATTCTAACTGTTTTTATTTCTCATTTCTTCAATTTCCATTGTTTTTGTCTTTTTTCTTTATCCTTCTTCTTCTTTAAAATACTGTTTCTTGTACATGCGCTATTTGATATTTCTTTTCAAGTATTTCTTTATTACTCCTATTGATCCTCTTGAACTTCTTTATCATTATTTGCTAGAACCACTAAATTATCACCATACGCCAACACCCATACTTTTATCTTTCCAATTACTGCTCTTTATTCTGTTTTTATTTTGTTTTCTAATGTAATTATTTAGTGAAATTTAGCAAAATGTTAATTTAGCAATACGTTTTGGAAAAATTGCTGTTGTTATCTATGTGTAGCAATCAATCGAAAAAAATTATCTATGGGCACTTGTCACAAACAGAAAATTTAAACAATTGTGTTTTATTAATTTGGGTGTCAATTACAACCTTAAGGATCTTATTCTAGAGATCATGTGATCGAAAGTCGTGTCGGGGAATGACGCGTGCTATTTTATCACAACTGATGAAATTTATTGAAAATCGTCTAGCAACTCTGCCAAATACAGATTATAACTTGGAGTATAAAACGTTAAAATTCACTAAAAACTTTAATCATTCCTGAAATCGTTTCACAGGAAAAAATATTTAAGCGCCCATTCGTTCCTCCATTAGTCGCTTTTTCCTCTTCTAATTAGTGGATTATGTTTTTTTAACTTTTGCTTTTAGTTTATTTATATGTTGATTAAATAAATTTATTTAAAAAATTAATATAAATCTAACGGCAGAAGTGAACCAAATAAAACTGATCAACAAGAATTTAGAGAAAGATAACAAAACTAGAAACGGTGAACGTAAACATAAAAAAGAAAACTCAAAAAATTAAAATTGAGAATGAACAAATAAAAACAGAACTACGAGAAACAAATGATAGGTTAGAAAAAAAATAGAAAAAGAAAAAACATTGTAGTAACTGAATAGAAATAGACGATAGACTAAGTTTTTACAAGAAAATTTGAAGTTAGATATACCCATTAAAACGGCTTATAAGATAGGACCACTAATTAGTGTATTAGAACTGGACGGCTTTGAAGACAAAATAAAAGTTATGCAAAATAAGTCAAAATTGAAAAATGTAAGAGAACACAAAAATATTTATTAACAACGACTTAAGAAAGAAAGAAAAAATATAGATAAACAAATTCGAATAAGAGCAGCAGATGAAAGAAAACAAGGAAGACTTACTAAAGTAGGTTATAATAAACTGATAATAGAAGGAGATGAATGGAAGTAGAATGAGTACAAGGCTGTGATTGAAAAAACAATTAACAAGACAGGACAGTTACCAAAAGACGACAATAGCAAAGTACACAGACAAAAAAGAACAAAATAAGAAAATAAAATTAAAAAAAAAACAATTTTTAGGAATTACAGAAACAAAGAAAAAAGGAGAGGGAGTGGTAATATGACGATGATTACTTATTGATATATAACTTGAGTAGGAGATAAAAGAGAGCAGCAGAAGGAGTTGGCTGTATAACCATAAAGGCTTATGTAAACGATATCATTAAGTTTGAATGTGTATCTTCAAGAATATTAACAATTGACCAGATGAAGACAAGAAAGCTCAGAAGAAAGACGAATTTTGGGAAGAAATGTCGGGCATCGTAGAAAATGCAAAACATAGTAAAATAATTATTCTAGGCGATTTAAACTGTCGTGTTGGCAGGAGAAACAACAGACAAAATAGAAGCAATAGGGCAAGAAGGTGAATTACGTAAAAGTAACAATGGCGATCGATTATTACAATTTTGCACAGAAAATAATCTAATTATAATGAATACATTTTCTATGCATACAAACATACATAAGTACACAAGAAAAGCACCGAACAAAAGTGAAAAGTCTATAATAGGTTATGTAGTTATTAACAAACCATTTAGAAAAGAGATAAAGGACTTAAAAGTAAGAAGAGAAGCCGAAATATACAGTGCAGAAATTGAAGAAAATAAACTGAAAAATTGTAAAGTGTATAGAAAAAGAAAACTATAAGAGTGCACAAATTAAAGAGAAAAAAAGTAACCGCTTATATTTGAAAAACAAATAGAAGAAATTAGAAACCAAACAAAATTATGGGAACAAATGAATTTAGATGAACTGTGGAAGTACTTTAAAGAAACACTTTTAGAAATAGCAACCGAAATATGTGGAATAAATATGGCGACCAAAGGAAAAAAAACAAACAAAATAGTAGAACGACGAAATAAAAAACAAATAAAAATTAAAAAAAGAAAATTTTATTTAACAAATAGAAACGATAGAAACTATGCATATTATAAACAGCAACGAATCAAAGTAAAAGAAACGATAAAACGGTTTTTTATAGAAAAATTAAAAGAATTAAGAAAAATAGACAATATAGTTTTAAACAAATGAAAACAACAAAACAACATAATTTTAACGGAAGGAAAACAAATTATGGAAAGATGGAGAGAATACTTTCAAGAACCTTTACAATAAAAATGACATAAACAACAAAACACTAGAAGGAAAGATTACAAAACACACAAGAAGAAGACAAAAATAATATAAAAATAGAAGTGTTAGTGGCAATAAAAGAATTCAAAAGAGGGAATCAGCGGTCACGATAACATTACTGGAGAAATAAAAAAACAAAGAACATTGGGGTTAAAGAAATCACACTGTTGGACCACAATATTAAACAAAGCTTGGAACACTGAAAAATATTCCAAATGATTGGAGGATAGGAATTACTATTCCGTTGTTTAAAAAAGGAAACATTATTAGTAATCCTCTTTAAAGTATACGAACGCGTTATAGAAAAAAGGCTTAGGTTAGAAACGGAATCACAAACTGGCAGAAGTACAAAGCGGTTTTAGAAAAGGACGCGGTGTGTAAAACAATATCTTTAGCATAAAACAATTGATTGAGAAGGCTGAAGACTACAGGATGCAGTCAGAAATTAAGATTGATAATACAAAGTTTGCACTACAATAACATAATTATGTAAGAAATGACAACATAGAATCCAAAACGTTCAAAATCAATGAAGGCTTAAGGTGTAATGAGTCTAATGTTATTTACACTGGTAATGGACGACGTAATTAAAGCAACCGAAAACAAGCCTAAAAACTATATGTAGGGGAAAATAAACTGGTTCCGGTAAGAGTTTCAGAGTGTGTATTTACCGATGATGTTATGATTATGTGCCTCCAAAGAAATATTCTTGGCGTTTTAATAGACAACAATGGGAATATGGAATGTGAAATAACGGAGAGGAATCAACAATGCTGTGCAAAAGGTATTTCACAGCTTAAAAAATGGATTTTAGGAAAAAGAAAAGTTAGCGAAAAGACAAAATATGACGATATATAAACAATCTTTAAGCCTGTCCTTTCATGCGTAAGTTGAGCTGGATTTCAAACAACAGATTAAAAAGCAAAACACAAGCTATCGATATGAAATATTGGAGTAAAAAGTCAAGGAATAACAAGAAAAGACAAGATACGAAATGATATGGTACGGAAAGATTTAAGAATTGAGTCAATTTTAAGTTTTATAGAGTAACAACAACTAAAATAGCTGGGACATATGTGCAGAATGAATAATGGACGTCAAGTGAAAACTATAAGGAGAAGCAGGTGAGTTTAAAAAAGAAGAAAAAAAGGGAAGACCAAAGAAGACCTGGAATAAAGAAGTGACTGCAGTTTTAAAAATAAGAAGAAAACGTGGTTAGAAGCAAAAAAAGTGAAGAACAAAATAAGAAGATCTGGACAATTTGGTACACCATACATGAACTTATACAACTAACAAAAATTTGTAAATGTTAAATCTTATGGAAATGTAATTTTAAGTTGTTACACCTTACACCTTAGTGTAAAAGGTTTATTGATTATATACAGTATGTCCCCGATTGAGTTTACAATAGGTATGATTGACCAAAAATTTTCGAATTGGAATTTCATATTTTGGGATTCCGCCCTGCTTGGTCTGAAACTTATTTTTAGTTTACTTTCGATTTTTTCAAGTCAAGTAAGCCTTGACAGTCGAGCAAACACTATTTTAGTTCTAGGTAAACTACCCTTTTCGTTCACAGTACGCCAAAGTGTTACTAAGAAAAGTTATTCAGAATTAACAGTTATGGCGTTATGCAAATTTTTAGAATGATCGGCCTACTTTGATAAAATCCAGTGTTGGTGAGTATTGCAATTTAAACAGCAATAATAGCATGAGGTGGCTTAATATTTACAAAACAAAAACATCGATTACATGTCAAGTGTTTATTGTAGTATGACATGTGTCGTTATCTTTAATAAAGTTAAAGTAATATCACAAAACTGATTTTCATTGCGAAGTAATGACAATATTTTACAATAAAAATGCTAACGTTAGAACAGAAAATATATTTAGTACAGTGTTATGGACGTGGAAAAAGTTACCGTTACGTGATTGAAAGATTTAATGAAAAATTTTCAGATATTTATGTATCACATATGGGTGTACAGAAGCTTATTAAGAAATTTTTAAGAACTGGTTTAGTACTAAATGTAAAGAAAGCTAAGAGAATACATAATGAAGACGATGTCGCTACTCTGCTAATTTTAGATTCGGTACAAAATGATCCAAAACTGTCTTTGAGGAAGCGGTCGCTTCGCTTAGGCATTAGTAAATCACACATACAACGAACTTTGAAAGACCGGAAGATTTATCCTACAAACCCATTTTTTAATCATACTTTGGAACCAGGAGACGAAGCAAAATGTCTAGATTTCTGTTTATGGATAGGAAGCAAAATAGCAAGTAATCGTTATTTTTATGGAAATATTTTGTTCTCCGACGAGGCTACATTTTTAACCAATGGAACTGTTTCCTCGCAACATGTTCGATATTGGAGTGACACTAATCCTTTTTAAAATTACAAATCACCGGCAATATTTTGTTAAAGTCAATGTATGGTGTGCTATTTCATATTATGGAATAATAGGGCCATATTTTTTGATAATAATGTTAACCAGCATACATACTTAAATATATAAGACAATTTCTTCGATGACGCTTTAGGTGAGTTGCCTCTCAATTATCGGCGATCAATGTATTTCCAACACGATGGTTGTCCGGCGCATTATTCACAAATTGTTGTGAATTGGTTAAACCATAAATTTGGTCACCGTTGGATGGGTAGGAATGGTCCAGTTTTATGGCCCCAATGACCCCAGATTTGACTATTGCCGATTTTTATTTGTGGGGACGTTTAAAACAAGTAGTGTATGCAGAAAATTTACCTAATGATGCCGAAGTATTAAAAATCGTATAACAGATGCTATATCGAAAAGTGTTCGACCAGTGTATTCTGCCGGTCCTTACCTACGGAGCGGAAACATTAACCTTAACATCCACATCCGCAAAAAACTAAGGGTCGTACAACGAAAAATGGAAAGGTCGATGCTTGAGTGAGCCTGAGAGATCACATTAGAAACGAGGAATTACGGCAGAGAACAGGAGTGACGGACGTCATCAAGCGAATAGCTACACTAAAATAGAACTGGGCAGGCCACATAGCCCGGATGTGCGACGACCGATGGACGAGGAGATTACTGGAGTGGAGGTCACGCAGCGATAAGAGAAGCCAAGGAAGACCGCCTACCAGATGGACGATAACAACCAACTGGATTCAGACAGGACAAGATAGAAAAAGGTGGAATGCCATGAGGGAGGCCTATGTCCAGCACTGGACGTCTCAGGCTGGTTGATGATGATGATGATGATAACAGATGCTATATCGGCTTTACCAATTCAGGAAATCAGGAATAGCTTTAAGGAACTGCGACGTAGGATTGAATTATGCTGCGACGAAGGTGGAGGGTTAATAGAATAACTTAATACTTGTTTTTTGTTTTAATAATTTAATAAAAAAATCCTTATATTTTTTCTTTTTGTGATTATTAACCATTCTCAAGGTATGATTGTAGTGTCAATTGCAGATTTGTTTCTTTAAAGTCAAACTGACGCAAAGTTGACACAAAAGGAAACTGACCAATACTGGATTTTATCAAAGTAGGCCGATCATTCTGAAAATTTGCATAACGCCATAACTGTTAATTCTGAACAACTTTTCTTAGTAACACTTTGGCGTACTTTAAACGAAAAGGGTAGTTTACCTAGAACTAAAATAGTGTTTGCTCGACTGTCAAGGCCCACTTGACTTCAAAAAATCGAAAGTAAACTAAAAATAAGTTTCAGACCAAGCTACGGGCGGAATCCCAAAATATGAAATTCCAATTCGAAAATTTTTGGTCAATCATACCTATTGTAAACTTAATCTGTATTCAGGGTGTCTCAGATAAGGGTGGCAATATTTCAAGGGTACATAGAGAAACTCCAGATTAGAGATTTGAGATAATAAATCTATGTCCGGAAATGCGTTGCTTCCGATATACAGGGCCTTGAAAAAATTCAAAAATTAATATGTTTTGTCTGTATTTTGAAAACGCGTTGATCGATTTTCTTAAAATTTCCAGAGTATGTCAAGCAAAGTATTGGTCATATTTATGTGCCAATCCGACTCTTCTAAAAAATTCCAAGACCGGACTTTCGGTTTTTCTCACTTAGTTTTAAAGAGAAAAATGTAGCACGCCACTGGTTTTCCAAATATTGGAATCATTTTTCACATTCCCAATCAATTTGGAAAAGAAACGCTCTCTTGTTTTTTCTTCTCCGACGCGTCGTTTCCGCGAAAAAAATAAAATCCATTTGGATGTCTTTCAAAGAGCTCATTATCGAAAAACTTCAGGTGACAATAAAAACGTAGTGAACAATGAATATTGTCATAGCGACAACGAAAACAAAATTAATACCGCAACTGGCAAGAGGTTTGAGTATCGTTGTCTTCACCTGAACTTCAAAAAACACTTGACTACCATATTAATTTTGAATTTTTCAAGGCCCTGTATATCGGAAGCAACGCATTTCCGGACATAGATTTATTATCTCAAATCTCTAATCTGGAGTTTCTCTATGTACCCTTGAAATATTGCCACCCTTATCTGAGACACCCTGTATATACACGGTGGCCAGAAAAATACGGACAAACGCCAGGTAGAACGATTCTTTGTTCAATTCTGAGGCGATAATCTTAATCCAAAAAGTTATGCGATCCTTCCTTAAGGCGCACGAGACCATCAAACCTTAAGATGTACGGCTAAAATTTATCAAAATTCTTTGTTTAATTCTGTTGGGTCTCAAATTCAGTGGAATATTATCCAGTACTTCTTCTAAAACGTTAACGTACTCAATTCCATTTAGACGATTTGGAAGAAATATTGGTCCAACAACTCGGAGATTTAAAATCCCCAGCCAAACATTTACCGAAAATCTTCTCTGATGTCCAATTTCCCCTACTGCCTTGGGATTTTCGTCCGCCCAAAAATGAAAATTATGGCTATTAAAGACGCCATCTCTCGTAAACAAGCATTCGTCGCTCCAGAGAATATGCAATAAAAAGTTTGGCTCTTCTTGAATTCTTTGTAAAATAATGGTCTCGTGCGCCTTAAGGAAGGATCGCATAACTTTTTGGATTAAGATTATCGCCTCAGAATTGAACAAAGAATCGTTCTACCTGGCGTTTGTCCGTATTTTCTGGCCACCGTGTATAAAGACGTTTTTCAACAATAGTGAATAATAATGAGTATCGATTAAGACAGGTAAAGATGGATAAAAAGAAACAAAACGAGAAATAATAGAAGAATTATATCTTCTGCAACTATGAATGATTCGAAAATGACAAATAGGTAAATTATCTGAAGTACCTATCTATTAATTTGTTCATTATTCTTCTCATTAAGAACTTAATGTTAATATAAATTATAATGCATTTACATCATTTCGTGAAAAAACTGTTTTAAATTTTATCGTATATCTGAATTTATGGCTTACTGCGTTACATGAGCATTTTTAACCAAAATACTAAAATAAAAATTATATTTGCAAATGAGCGTGTAAATTAAAGCCATTACATTCTTGAAAAAGTCATTGAACGTCAAATTCTAAATTTACTTTTCCTCCAATTGTTCAGTTATTCGATACAAAGATATTATTTTTTTACATACGCAATTGCAATTAACCGACTAAATATGTATACATTAATATATGTAGTATTTATGTAATAGTTAAAATTCTATTGTAACCAAATTTCTTATTGTTCGCTGTTTGCTGCCAAATACCCATATACGTGCTCACAGGACTAAAATAGCACAGCAAATCATCTAAAAGCTAACTTAAATAAACTGACAATAGTTATAATATTAGAAACAAATCAAGATACTAAACGTGGTTTAATTTTTTTCGGTAATTGACGTACAAATACCCCAACATAAACGTACCTATTTGAAAACGATTTTATTTATATACTATCATCAAAAGCTCGTTATTTACAGTGGACGCATTTATTAACTGTATTTTACGCTATCGATAAATTTATTTTTTACTTTTGTTATTAGATACTTATTCCTTATGAATATTATATTCTATTTATTGTGTAATTTATAGAAAATTGTTAGGCGTTCGATGCGGTAGTAACTTTCCAATTACGTTATACAACAATAAACACAGTAATCGGCATTACATTAATTTATTGTTAACATTGATCTTGTCCATGAGCCTGTAAAAATTGTTAAATCCAATTTGCGCCAATTTCTTATTTAAATAAAACGCGTGTACAATTTTTTTTTCGAAAATGATTGAAATTTACGCTTTTAGCGTTGATTTAAATGAAGTATTCATAAAATTTTTCCAAACGGATTGGAATGTTCCAATGTAAGTCTTGGTGTAAGTAGGTCAAGTGAAAATTAACCCCTCCAGATGCGTTTACTAATGAGCAGTTCGTTGCTTCATTCATGAAAATATTATGCGTGTAAAATTACAGTTAGCAACAAAAAAATCGAATACTAACGTCTGGAAGAATTTGTTTACCTTGGCCAGGTGTAAATTCGGATACTTCAAAACCATAATGCCACGACCCCGAATATGCTCCTTGTCCTTTAGGCCCGGTGCATACACCGTGGCCATGCGCTTTCCATCTTCCCACCCACCACAATAAGTACCCCCATCGTCGAAATCAAATCTACCCCCGTTCACGTGGCTTTTAGTGGTAGCCGTACCCGTGGCTCCTGTTGCAGCAGGGAGGACACAACTCCCCGTTACCCACTTCCCCGCCAGCGCTAATGTTAACTTGGTTCGCTTGTTGCATACTACTCTCAATTTATTTTTACACTAAATGAATTCACATATAAAATTATAAGCATTCTAATTCGAGAGAGATTCCAGGCACTTTTATCCCGTTTATGGTTATTAACAAGTTCTAGTGCCATTTCACAGGCACTGACACTTCACCAAGTAATACACTTTGATAGCTCCAGGTATAAATAAATATCAGCTCGCCATTTCGATCGGTCGTACGGCAGTCGGCGCGGCACTGAATCTAGCCTGGGTACAACGTCGCGACGCCAGCGTTCATGCGCACACGTGTCCGACTAATATATTTATCATTTTTCTCAAAACTATTCTTCGTACATACTTTTAATTAGATCATTCAAACTCATCCCAATCTAAGAAAAATAAATTGAACTCGCTTGAGAAATTCTTTAAATATATAACTACAAAATTTTATAATGTGACTTTTTTTATAAAAAACTAAATCTATATTAAATTCAATTTTTACCACGCACATTTCTAAGAAGTTTCTCCTAACAGGATATTAAGGTTTGATAGGGATGTGTTGTCGGATATAAACATAGTTTCACTGCCACTGTTATATTAGTACTTATCAAATACATTGTGAACCGATAAAATTTTGGTACACACTATTTCCTGTATAGCATTTATGCTTGATGTGTATTTATTTAGAGCTTATTGCACATATTGTATTCTTTATCTAGAAATAGTTTACCAAAATGTACATTATTAGTATATTAACCACTTCAGTTCTTTATTAACAGCTGGTTAATTCATAAAGAATTTTTCACAAAGATGATTAACAGGTTCTAATATGATTTGTAATAATTTGTTTTTTAAACTACAGCTCACGGGAACATCCGATGAGAACACGATTCCAAAGCGAAAATACAAGATACATTCAGAGTGTACATTTGGAGATGTTTAAAAAGGTGTGCATTAGATTTTTAAATCAAAATCATTGATCATAAAAACATCTAAGGGCCCCTTCACACTGCAACGCTGCTTGGCGGCGCCGCTGATGGAAAAGCATTGCAGCCAATAGAGACCTGCACACTCGGCCGCGGCGCTGCTGGTCGCTTCTCCTAGCCATCAGCGGCGACTGGCAGGCGGCGCTGCTGCTGGTTCTTGTACTCACACGTGGCCACTGCAGCAGCGCTGCTGGTTCATAGGTTGGATTGTTCTTTTTTTACATTTTGTTCAGTTGCTCGAGAACATTGCCGATGGAAGGTGTTGTTTAGCGTATTTGCAAATCGTAAAATGGAAACGAGATAGGGGGATAAAGAAAAACGGTTGGGAGGCTGTGATAAAGAAGTTTATTGTGGGTTTCGACAACAAAACGTCAGCGGAAAAAAAGGAAATAGGTAAGCAAGGCATTAACAAATATTTTGTTTTGGTTAGTTTTAGTAATATTTATTGTTTTATTACTGTTCAGAATGTTTAGCTTTTCACCATGCCTTTGTTTTTACATTTTTGTTTTAAATTTTTGTAATTGCCAGGGTACTTTGCCTTCTTCACTCATAAAATAATTTGCAAATCGGTCTCTTATGCTGTTCACGTTTTTTCCAACTTGCATCGCGTTTGCCGCCATTTTATCAAATCCTTGTACCGTCAAACTATCGTCAAACCGGTAACCGTCTTTATCACGAACAAAATTATGCAGGAGACAGCAAACCTTGACAATGTCTATCGCCAAGTTTTCTTCAACGTTCAGATCTCTGTGTAGTATTCGCCATTTGTTGGATAATATTCTGAAGCGGCATTCGATGAATCGCCTAGCTTGTGATAGGCGATAATTGAACACTCTTTTCTTCGTAGGCAAAAAGTGTTCCGCGTAGGGCGCAGTATGAACGTTGATAAACCAAATGCTTTGTCTCCTACGATAATATGCGGACTTGGGACTGTCTGACCTTGCAAAGGACGACTTTGAGGCATTCGAATTTTATTGTTGCACAATTTCTGGTATAGTATGGAGTTTTAAAAACTTTGCTTGCACATTATATTTTGGACTAATCTTGTATTCGATTCCTTTGTACGCTTGAAAGCGATGAGTCTTAGAACCAAATCCTTTATAGAATGGGAAGACGACCGCCACTGCATCCACTATGCTCGCTGCCTCCCAACCGCTGCCCGACAACAAGCCCGTCCACAACGCCACGCCCGCCGCATCAAGTTTGCCATGACTATGCCCGCCAACACAATGTGTGCCATCGCGGCGTCTACCATAGAAATCGTCGAAAACGGCATTCTCCTCCCGCATTCGCTGATATAGCACACATCAACTTGAGCCGATGGACTACAAACAAAGTCGTTTCCTCAACTCTATCTCTCGTTAAGATGAAACGCAACACCTGTTGCAACATCCACGAACGAAACGACCGCTGAAACAATTACGACGCCACGACCGCTGCAACAACCGCAAACGCCACAAACGCTACTTTAGAGAACACTCAAATTTTGAATACTCTGTATAGGATAGCAGTATGACTGTATTTATTTATATCCAGAGAAACCTTCCTCCTATGAATCACGTATGTAATTTTTTTGAGTTCTCGAACTGTTCGTGTGAATAATGCATAAAGTCAATCTTAAAATTGAACGTAGAATTTTAAAATACAAAAATATATAGGGTGTTCTATTTGAAAAACAAAGTTCATGGTTATTTCCGATACAACCGGATGCACTAACTAGTTTATTTCAAAACCCAGTCATGGTAATTTTTAGAATTGAATTTGAACTACTTCCCCATAAACTTCTAATGGAATCTCGTCATGATATACTCTGTACATATTCAGTTCACTGGTCAAGGACTTTGATTTCAATTGGTTCGTTAGGGCCCTTTCACATTAGGCCGCCAAGCAGCGCCGCCTAGAGGCGCTGCTCAACAGCGCAAAAATTAACACGCTTCCAACACGGCACCATTTCAGCGGCGCGGCAAGAATCGCGCTGCAATGTCAACGCGCGTCAGAGCAACGCCGGCGCCGCTCAGAATTGTGATTTCCAATCCAGTGTTAAGATGGACGTGGACAAAGACGCGTTGTTGCTTGTTTTGCTCCTGCGTCGGAAGCAAAACAAAGCGCGCAAGAAAAGGAGATGGTGGGTTCATCATATTTGTCGTCACGGGCCGAAAAAGGTCTTTATCACACTTTGTACGAAAACTTGCAACAAGACGAGCAGAAGTTTTTAATGTTTTTCCGAATGAAAAAAATACGTTTCAGGAACTATTTGATCTCGTTGGATCTTACCTTCAAAAACAAGATACGACATGACGGAAAAGCATTCCTCCAGACGAAACACTTGCCGTGGTTTTGAGGTAAGAAATTGCAAAATTTGAAGTAAAAATATATTTTTATTAAAAATACTTTTATTACGTCGTAAATGAAGATAGGCAAAAGTGTTCCGCGTAGGGGCGCAGTATGAACATTGATAAACCAAATGCTTTGTCTCCTACGATAATATGCGGACTTGGGACTGTCTGACCTTGCAAAGGACGACTTTGAGGCATTCGAATTTTATTGTTGCACATTTTCTGGTATAGTATGGAGTTTTTAAAACCGTCGAATCGGATGATTTTCCATATGCACCTACGTCGATCAAACTAAATTTGTAGTCCAAATCGCAGACAGCTAACAACACAATGGAAAAAAATGTTTGTAGTTATAGTTGAGCGAAGCACTATCCACGGGTTTTATTATCCGAATGTGCTTTTCATCTATAGCACCCACACAGTTCGGAAAATTAGCTCGAATCTTAAATCCTTCTGCTGATTTTAAAACAAAATCTTCAGTTAATTGCGAAAAACAATGACTCTCCATATTACTTGGCATACACCCCGTGTAATACCATATATTGTTGAGTAGCCAATTCGGTAGGTGAGGTGTAGATCGGCCATCGTACAACTAGTTCCAAGGTACCTGAAATAGACAAGAATATAATACATATTTTCACGCCTGGAACGCCAGTGTAATTTATCTCAAATAGTTATTAAGATACCAAGGGCATTATTAACCAAATAAGTGTCCGAGGTTACCAGTATTTTTCTAATTTTAAATGATTTTGCTTACCTACTTAAAAACGTCAAAATATTTTCAAAGGATTTAATTGTTAAATTACGACAAAATAAAAGTAGTATCTATGAAAACAACTGGTGTTTAATTGCTTATAACGCCCTAGGACATTATAAAACATAACGCCCTAGTGCGTTATTTGGCAAGTAACATACCAGAAAATAGGTTAGGTATTTTAAGATAATAAACTGGTAGGACATAAAAGTGTTTAACGAACCTTTTGAAGCCTTGCCGTTTTGCTATTGAAACTTTTCGTTTAAAATATTTTAAAGGCTGCAATCCTGCAGGTTAAGATAAGAATGTGTAAAACATTTTGTTCCAATTTAAGTCTTTAGATTGGCTGAAATTTCAAGAATCTAAAAGTTCACTAATATAAAAAGGCGTTCCATTTCAAATTTTCAAGTTGTTAGCGACTTTCGAGTAGAAGCAGAAACGTTGCAATCTTCAAAATATCTTAAAAGGAAAGCCTGTAACGTATAGTATCATTAAAATGCAAACATTTTCATTAATTTTTTTTGTATTGGATAGTATATTCCTGTTATACATATTTGTTATTATAGAATTTAAAAAAAAACGTGTTTTCTTAACATCTTTGTTCTTGTTTATATTTCAGGTGCAGCAATCCAACGGAAATGGAAGCATCATCGAGATTCTTTCACCCGGGAAATCGCCAAGAAGAAACTGGATGCGCGTTTTGGAAGTGGAACTTTGACACAAAAGTTTACAATTTTCAGCTTAAGTTCCTGCAAACCACTATAAAGCGCCACAAGCAGCAGCCTTAATGGTAATGAAGGACAGTCAACGGCACCAGTGCTTAGTGCAGATTATGACTCATCATAAGACACGCAAGAACAGGAACAGAAGGTTTTAAAATTGAAATGCCACTTCCAAAACGCAAAAAACAATAAGAAATCAGCACTGACCCAATCTGTTGTCTTTGGTTCCAGAGATAAAGAAACTGCCGGAGTACTTAAGGCTAGAAGTAAAATCTATCATTATGTTCATCGTTTCAAAGGCTAGAATGCAACAGATGAATCAACCTCACTATACTACTATACATCGATCCCAGTCAGCAGCAATCCTCTCCGACGCCGACGCAACCAATCAATAACATTGTTGAAAAAAAGTGCCACTTTTACTGTTCCTAACACCATATGCGCGTCTGTGTCCCAACACCAGCGAAATGGACGAGAGACACCATTTAATTCTCCAACAAATTCCGCTGACAGCGAAGTATTCGAGTTTTTGATTACTAAACATATAATAATATATTCATATCTTCATTTACGACTTAATAAAAAGAGTATTTTTAATCAAAATATATTTTTACTTCAAATTTTGCAATTTCTTACCTCAAAGCC
This sequence comes from Abscondita cerata, assembly GCA_030710515.1. NCBI lineage: Eukaryota > Metazoa > Arthropoda > Insecta > Coleoptera > Lampyridae > Abscondita > Abscondita cerata. The sequence continues at coordinate 29,591 of JALBCR010003008.1, forward strand.
ACGGTAAGTCTTTTGTCTGGAGGAATGCTTTTCCGTCATGTCGTATCTTGTTTTTGAAGGTAAGATCCAACGAGATCAAATAGTTCCTGAAACGTCTTTTTTTCATTCGAAAAACATAAAAACTTCTGCTCGTCTTGTTGCAAGTCTTCGTACAAAGTGTGATAAAGACCTTTTTCGGCCCGTGACGACAGAATATGATGAACCCACCATCTCCTTTTCTTGCGCGCTTTGTTTTGCTTCCGACGCAGGAGCAAAACAAGCAAACAACGCCTCTAGGCGGCGCTGCTTGGCGGCCTAGTGTGAAAGGGCCTTAACGAACCAATTAAAATCAAGTCCTTGACCAGTGAACTGGAAAATATACAGAGTGTATCATGACGAGATTCCAGTAGAAGTTTATGGGGAAATAAACTAGTTAGTGCATCCGGTTGTATTAGAAATAACCATGAACTTTGTTTTTTCAAATAGAACACTCTATATATTTTGTATTTTAAAATTCTACGTTCAATTTTAAGTTGACTTTATGCATTATTCACACGAACCGTTCGAGAACTCAAAAAATTACATACGTGATTCTTAGAGGAAGGTTTCTCTGGATATAAATTAATACAATCATACTGCTATCCTATACAGAGTATTCAAAATTTGAGTGTTCTCTAAAGTAGCGTTCGTGGCGTTTGCGGTTGTTGCAGCGGTCGTGGCGTCGTAGTTGTTCCAGCGGTCGTTTCGTTCGTGGATGTTGCAACAGGTGTTGCGTTTCATCTTGAGGAGAGATGGAGTTGAGGAAACGACTTTGTTTGTGGTCTATCGGCTCAAGTTGGTGTGTGCTATATCAGCGAATGATGGAGGAGAATGCCGGTTTCGACGATTTCTATGGTAGACGCCGCGATGGCACACATTGTGTTGGCGGGCATAGTCATGGAAACGTGATGCGGCGGGCGTGGCGTTGTGGACGGGCTTGTTGTCGGGCAGCGGTTGGGGAGGCAGCGAGCATAGTGGATGCAGTGGCGGTCGTCTTCCCATTCTATAAGGATTTGGTTCTAAGACTTATCGCTTTCAAGCGTGCAAAGAATCGAATACAAGATTAGTCCAAAATATAATGTGCAAGCAAATTGCTGAGGCAAAGATAGGGAAACGAAGGCTAATCTACTCGAGAGATGAAAATATATGCATGTATGTATGTACAGGGTGGCGCAAACTTCTGACATCGAAGGATAATTTAGTTAATAAAAAAATAAAATTTTTAAAATTTGTAATATTTAGTACAGTTACGGAGTGCATGTTTTAAAAATATTTTCGAATATACAGTGGTGTTCAAAGAGTCGTGCCAGCATAAACTTTTTTTTAAATAGAACATGCCATAGTTCCTTTAAGGTTCAAAAATATCTGATCAAGAGCTTTTCTAAAAATATATAACATATCAATGTATTGTACAGGGTATTTTAGAAGATATAACTAACTATGAGTGAAAATTACACACATGTTATTTTCATATCATTAACTGTGTTTACTGTTAATTATTTTTATTATTAGAAACTTTATTAATTCAGGGTAAGCAAAATGCAAACCAAGCAATACTTCTTGATTTTTATATAGATCACCCTATATTTCTTTTAGGGATTGTTAGTACAATTAATTCTTGTACATTTTGGGTTAAATTTATAGTAGGGCAACATTGATTTCCATTATGTGGATAGTACTCTGAAGATTATTTTTATATAGAAGGTGGCGTAAACTTCTGGCATTAGAAGATAACATCGTTAGGAAAAGATATCTTTCAAAATTTGTCACATTTAGTACAGTTATTGAGAACTTAATTTAAATATATTTTGATTTTACAGTGTGTTTCAAAGAGTCGTGGTAGCATAAACTTACTTATTTTTAAATGGAACACTGTACTTTCTTTAAAGTTTAAAAAGATCTCATTAAGTGCTTTAAGAAAATATAGCATGTTAATGTATTGTACAGGGTATTTCAGAAGGTATAGCTAAAAAACAAAAAAAATGATACCTACTTTAACGGTCTGTCACAAAGTAGTTTAACATATGTTTTTATAAATATGTTACTTTTATGTCTTTTAATGTTAATTACTTTTATGTTAAATTTTTTCCAGTTACTTCATAAAGAGTGTTAAAGAGATTCTCAACTGTAGAGCGTAAAAGGGGTGGAAGGTTTCCATTTTCAGAGCAATCCTGGTGATAAGCTCACTAATCTCACACAGTTACCCACACCTAAAAATTCAAAAATTCCTGTAAATCATAAAATAGTAATTAATAAATTAAATAAAAATTCAGAGTTTCGATGCACCGCAAGCAAAAAATAGCCTCACAACAACCCATTCCGCTTTGATAGGAAGACTTGCTTCAACCCATGCATTTCATTAGACATCCACAAAACTAACAGCCTCACTTTGGTTAATTAACAGCATCTCACTTGAAAAACTCCGTTTTAGCTTACATATCTAACTTGATAAACAGCACTAATTGCAACTAACTTAGAAATGAGTACCAAAAGCAAAACGACGTATTCGATTACCTTCAGAGTAGAACATGCTCAAACAGCTATATTATTCATGCACTAAAAAATGCATCACGTGGCCAGAAATTGTTTTTAGCCTAGTGATACAAATAACTGTTTATCGAAAACGGTAGAAAATAAAAATTTTGCATTTTAAACAGCATCCGAGAAAATTGTATTTTTGCACAGTTAGCCGAGAAAAGAAATATCGATACGCACCACTAGATCTCAATTGTCAAATAAAAAATTTGACAGTCTGTAATTTCAACTTATACCTACTAAACATTAATACATTATTTTATGATGACTTTAAAGTGTGGATAAGTGTTTTCTGCGCTTCTGAAGTAGCAGGATTTGACGGCGCTCCGCCGTTCAACCCTACCATCGGCCTAAATAACACATTTTCTCAGGTTCTTTAAGCAGCCAAAAGAATTGTACTTTGCACGGCTAACTTAGAAGAGAATACAGACAGATACCACTAGATCTTGACTTACAACAAAAAATTGACAGTCATTTGAATTTACTTAACACATAAACATTATAGCAGATGAATAGATAATATGCAATTCTCTTAATAAGTGGCAATTAGAGTCAACAGTAAATGAAACAAACAATATTCTTGTCAAAATACACATATACACCCAAAATAATAAAGAATTAGTTATAAATTGCCGATTTGTTTTTGTAACACTGATGTAATGTTCATACCTATATTTTAATTCTGGGTGTTACAATACTTACATTACAGCCTCCACGAGCACAGATCGTTGGGTTATAATGCCAGTTCCTAATTCAGTCACAAATAAGTTAATAACTACAAAAACAGAGGATATATTTTACTCAAAAATGCTTAGGTTAAGCTAGAAAATATTAGTTTACCACAAAATTTTACGGGACAGAAGCGCAGTAAGTAAATATGGTTAACTGTAAGAAAAAATATATAGTGTTCTTCAGGTGAGTATTCCTCCAAGATTAGGTAATTTAGTGATAAGTTTGCTTTTTCCTTCTAGGTGGAGGTGAATGAAACAACAACTCAATATGTTATCAACGCCGACGTTTCGCCCCCTATGCGTAGAGGGCTTTATCAGGCAATCACAACAGATACAAGTTGGTAGTTTTAATCCGTGTGTGACGTTCCATCAATTGATGGTATTGAGACTACCAACTTGTATCTGTTATGAGCCCTGATAAAGCCACACGCATAGGGGCAAAACGTCGGCGTTGACAACATATTGAGTTGTTGATTCATTCACCTCCACCTAGAAGGGCTCGAAAAGAGCAAACTGTATACAAAATATAGTGTTCTTTTGTAAATATAATTTATCTATGCAAATTATTTATGGGAAAAATCTAGACTTCATATAATCGTTGAAATTTTCCAGTAAACAAGATTTTTCTTTACTGAAAACGAACAACAAATCTACCGTCGGCTGTTTCTACGCGTAGTTTCCCAAAATATAATTTTGCGATCGGATTGACGTTTTGATTCGTTCAATTCTTGCGAAACGAAAGTGGTGATTCTCAGGAATCAACATGTTTTTAATGAGCTGACCATGGAGTACTGTAAGATACCGATCATCTTCCATATTTTATATTTGCACCAAAACCCCAAGCACACACACGAAAAACTCTAAAAAATTGTACGGAACGTTTTGACGCATTTGCCGCTCATTTATATAGAATGTTGTTTCGGGATTTTAGTTTTGCAGCTAGATTTGATAGATGCTTGTTAGTAAGAAAGGGTGCGATCTAGTGTTACGCCTAAGTATTTTGTGTAGGAGTTATAAGGAAGCTCAGCGCCATTTAGAAATACCTGTAGGGGTCTTCCAGTAAGCCTATTATTTAGGATGGAAAGCATGAGGTTTCTGTTTTAAGTATGCTTGGGGTAAGTCGCCATTTCTTAAAATATTCAGCCAGCGTTTCTAGATCTTGAGATAGAGTTTGTTCGAGAGCAGTCATACCTGGTGTGTTGGCTTGCAAGAGCAATCTCAGGTGCGTACATAAATCTTCTGGATGTGGTAGTTGGCAGGTCAGCTACGTAAAGATTGAACAATAACAGCACAAGCACTGACCCTTGAGGAAGACCATTATTTGGGAGTTTCAACTTACTGAGAGCGCCGCCCATTAAAATTCCTGCAAGACTCTATTCCGACAGCATATTATCAAAAGAGATGTCATTGTCTTGCACCTAGTAGCTGTTAGAAACTTATATGATAGGCCCTCTCTTAGACTGTATTGTATGCAGCTGTCAGATCGACGAAGACTGCGCCTGTTTTTCGTAGTCTGCCCTCTATGAACGTTGTTAGTGCCAGGACCTGATCCTCGCAGTTTCGATTTGGTTTGAAGTCAGCCTCGATCAACAATAGGTATAGATTCCATTATGATTGGACTTAATCTGTTGTACAGAAGACACTCTCAAACAGTTTCTGCACTGAAGAATATGCGAGTAGAATATTGTCAGCCATTCCATTGTTTTTCTCGTCTTGTAGTGCCCGTATTGTTTCTTATAGTTTTGAAAGGTTTTGACAGATTCTTGCTGTTTAAGGTCCGTTCTTTCTTTAATAATTTAAACTTTTTTTTATTTTACGTGAGTGTTCTTGTATTGGCAGATGCTCTAGACTGGTTTTGTATGTTGTTGGCAATTGATCAGGTGTAATTCTTGGTCTTAGTTTGTGGGACATGTGAACCAGCCCCAGCTGTTTTAATAGGATCCACGCTTTTCTGCCAGAGTGTCTAAAGTTCAGTTTTTGGTAGTGTTCCGCCATTTGGTCTCTTCTAGTTTCATCCAGGCTATGAAGAAGGTCATCTGCGACTTCAGTTCTTGCCCACTCTTCACGAAGTCCTCATACAGCCTCTCACTCGCTTTGGTCCCATCCTGGTATAGATTGTTTTCTAATACCTCCAGAATTATATATATATATATATATATATATATATATATATATTTTTTTTTGACTTTTTCGACTTGTAAGAAGTAGGTACCTTGCTTTCGCAGTATTTATTAAAGTGGAAAGGTAAGCTTTCCAAAAAACTTAAGAAATCATCACCCTTTTTTAAATTCTGCACACCTTTTCTCAAAGTCCCTAACAGCGCTGCCCAACTTTGATATCATTAAATGAATATAAAATAAATCACGTTGATTTGGTACAGAAACGAATGTATTCAAAGCTCTAAGAAATCTTCTACTAGAATTTAACAAAATTCGGAAACGATTGGTTACTTTTTGCTGTACCCTTCGAGTGCTGGACACAGATTTGAGATAATTAGATGCAAGTAACTTTAATTGTCGTATCTTTTGCAGAGTACTTCTGAGCGTTTAGATAATCATTGCCAGTATTGGATATCTCTTTTATTATCTCTGCTGCTTTGCCTTATTCAAATAATACAGCTTAATCGAATCTGATAAACCGTGGTTGTCATAAATCAAACTACAAAAGGAGTTCTTTAAAAAATTTTAACCATTCAGATAATAAACCGCTAAATTTAAGTAATTCGGTACGGAGCATTACTTAAGGCTAACGTGCAAAAGCAGGAATGCTTTGTTGCTATTATTAGAAATTAAAGATTCCATAGTTGGGATTCTATTTTCATGTTTAAGTTTAATAACATTCCTAGCCATTGTATTTGCTGCCGAATATTGTTTTTCAAAATTTTCAAGATGAGATCCAGTTAGTTCCAAACTGATTTAAAATCTTCTAAAGTCGGTTTTATCAAAACGATTTGGTTGTCAAATTCTAGAACTATGTTTTTTATTTTTACGCCAAATACTTGAAAAACTATAAATTAAGTAAGAAACTCCCGGGTACATTGCCAAAGATCTGCCATTTTTCACAAAACGACGAATAAAAAGTATATAAAAGGAGTGAGCGACTATTCGTTCCGTCTTGTCTGCGCAAATCATGAATATCTACACCACAGAATAATAATACGAACGCAATGAATATATTTATTAGTCTGAGTCTACACCCTGTGACCTATAATATTACGCAATGTTTTGTCGGCAACGTTTTGAATTGTGCCGGCAAAACGTTGCGTTTGGACCAGGCTTAATTCCTTAAACAAAATAATTTGATTAATTCATTTTATTTTAAGACGACATTTTAGAAAAGATATTATTTCAAACTTCAAAGTTATATCCTAAGTGTTCAAGATCAATAATTATTTCTATAATTTTGTTTATATTGATTACAATCGGATGGTTTGTAGTCAAATGCTTTGTTCACGTCTTCTACAGAAGAAACGTTGCTTTATCGTGAGATTCGTTCTGTGAACTGAGTATAATGAACAAGGTTTGAACTGCCATGTATAATCCGAACACGGAGAATTTCCTTAAATGATCCTGGATAGACTGAGTAAGGAAACAATTCCGTTACATTACTTCAAGATCCGTCAAAAACTAGCTAGACTGTCGTAATATTTTGCGATTATTTCATCGTAATGAAAATCTCTGAAGCTTTTATCAGTGCAAACATAAAGGAAATGAACCAAATCCAATACCGGAGATCCGACATGAGATAATTGCCAGTCAATTATAGCTAGATTTGTAGGCGAGTTTGGTTTATCTAAATTCTACAAAAACATGTTTTAAAATTTATATTTGATATAATAAAAAAAAGATAGTCTTACCGTATATTGAAAGGAAATTATTATTCCATGAATCTCGTGACGAATAACACCATATTTATCAGCTTCCTTTGATTGCGTAGAATTTTTGCAATATATGGAAAATTGCGTTTCATTATCAAAATTTGTCGTAAGCTTTTTTTGAGAATGAATATCAAAAGAATCTTCAATATGTTTAAGTCTAGTGTTCAACTGTGTTAGTGCTTCCGTACTGAAAAATAAGTCTCACAAAAATAAATTCTTTCGATTTTTTTGCAATTCCTCAAACACAAGCTAGGTTTTGATTTCGAAGAGCAAAAGACAAAGCATGTAATCGTGCATATTCTTGCAACACTATCATTACGTGATTATAATCCATTGGCTTAAACCGATCATGAAGTCTGTAGTTTTTCGCATTCATATCTTCAACGATCAAATACTCATTTTTTAAATTTAAAGAATGAGTGTAATATTTGGGGTATGATTTGAACAAATGAAAACCTTTTTCATATTGAAGCTCTTCAAATATTTTAAAGACTTTGAATAAATATAACATTCTCGTTCATAAATTTTTGGAATGCTGAGATATTGTCTACACTGTTCTTCTTGGAACGCAGATTTAAGAATCAAACAAATTCAGAATTATCGGTAACAATTTTAACTCTAATAACATTGCCTGAAACGATTATCACCGGTATTTGTTGCAGAACACACTTCAAGTTTATAATTTATAAAACCAAGGTTTCGTAGTAGTTGTGCAAACACTTTCATTTTCATTTGTTAGTAGTGCTGGAAGAGTTTCAGCCATGGCTACTACGATTCACAAACAGTAGTTTACCGTATATCTGTTTACCTAATATTTATATTTATGCTCAAACGTAATTTAATATTAATATTTAATTTATTATACCGTTGATTACTTAGTTTTTAAATGGTATAATGTGTCATTAACTATAATTAACTTAATTATTAAATTGTGAAGAACAATACAAATATGCAAATAAAGTAACTAAAGTATAATAATAGAAGTACAATAGAAACAACAATGTTTTAAATTATCTAGTTAGATAACTATAAAATAAGCATTTATGCTTCATAATTTCCTTAATAATTGCGTTATAATAATAAAATTAAACATGTTTTATCAGAAAACGAATATCGTTTGATATATTTTTGTATTGAACATTATTAGTTAAATTTTAAATTAACAACTTGTATATTATTAATTAACTTATAAGTATTAAGGCGACATCTAGTGTCGACTTGTGCTAATCTAACACGTCGACAGCACGCATGTGAACATACAATAGTAAACTTTCACTTGAGTTCTCTCATTCCTGAAAATCCCAAAAGGACAAAACAACTGTCGAGTGACTCTCGGTGTTTGCTATTGTACAATTTCTTACAAAACTTACAGCAAGCGATTCGAGTGTGTTAGTTTTGCCAACACTTAGTTGGCTATAGTAATCAAAAGATTGACTTATGTAACTGCCTACACATCAGATGAAGACTTTTTATTAATGGAAAATGTATTTTTAAGAATGCAACGTACGAAGCAAGGTATACATCCAGTGAATAAAGAACGAAAAGTGTATGGTGAATATCACCATTTATTCCAATCGTTAAAACGGCACGAACAGCGCTTTTTCAGTATATGAGAATGGCTCTTGAAACATTCACCTATATTTTGGAAAAAATTTAAATGCGGTTAACAAAAACGTGGTGTAATTGGCACAAACAGCCAATCCTTCCTGAAGAAAGACTTGTGATTACCATCAGGTGAGTAAAATTTATAATATTTTTTGAACATAAGTAACAACATATTATGCCTAAGTAGAAACAAACAAAGCTAATAAACCTCAAAATATGATACTTAAGTAGGTACTAAATTTAGTAAAGGTCGATAAGAATATGGAAAATATCAAAGATTTAGTAGGTCGTTGGGAGTCTCTGATTCTGTGTCATATGCTGAAGGGACTGAGGCTGAGTAAAGTGAGGACGAAGAGTATACACTACCACTGTAGAGGGAAACCTGTGGCGTGGCTACATAAAGAGAGCTTTGTCCATATGCATATTCGTCTACAATTTGCTGCACTCGTCCTCGGAATGACAATATTTTGTTTGGTGGGATTTTACGAACGTGAGGCAGCAAACTGTTGAAAAAACTGTTGTGGTCATCTCCGTCTGCTTCCCGCGATCGTTTATTTGCCTTCTCCTGCAAATATTGCAATTTTTGTTGCTCAATCTTTATCATTTCTTCATTCCAAGAATAATTATTGGATTTTCTTTTTTATAGCTGTCTTCTGCTTAGTCATCATTTGTGAAGAATGCTTCTTGCTGTCAACCTCAATATTTTCAGTTTTATCAGAATTTGGTACACTAATAGAGTCGTCATTTGGCAGTGTATTTAAGTCTATATCTGCCTCTTCAATAGAAACCTCATTATTTCTTTCGCTATTATTTCCTTCGACCTCTGTTGATTGTATTATAGCGGCGCAATTTCCACCAAAAGGGATTGGAAATACGGCCATTTTACAATGTAATTCGGTGCCGGATCCCCCGAGCGAGTTTTTGGTATTTTTCCAAATTCAACGGAAAACTGGTCACGCAAGTACTTCCATTTTTTCTTAGAACCGTTTCTGAAAAAAAACGATATACTGGTAATGATAACAGGTATGAATCCTGAAGAATAATAATATCAACATTTAGAAGATAGTGATTTATTGACAGGGGTTAATAGAGAAGAGTACAATCAGTTGTCTATATCAATGTTTGGGCCGTATCTTGGTAGAGTTCCAATTCAGACATATCCGTTCTTTTTCGACCTCTTCCAACAAACAACCACAGTGAAATCATTAGTAATATTATTATTATTTGTTGCAGGTATTTGGCAACAGGCTGCTCATTTAAAACGCTTGCATTTTCGTTTCGAATGGGAGCCTCAACCGTAGGAAAGATCCTGAAACTGTAGTAGCATTATGGGAAGAATTACAACACGAACATATGCCTATTCCAACAAAGGACAACTTCCAAAAAATAGCTGAAGATTTTTACAACACATGGAATTTCCGCATGTTATCGGAGCTATTGATGGCAAACATGTACGTATTATTTCTCCAAAAGGACTGGCTCGATGTTTTTAACTATAAAAATATTTTTCTGTCGTACTCAAGGAATAGTCGATGCCAATTACAAATTTATTGCCATAGACGTAGGTGGATATGGAAAGCAGAGTGACGGTGGTACATTCCAATCATCAGACTTTTATAAAACTGCTCACTACGAAACAAATAAAAATTCCAGAGGCTTCTTATCTACCTGGAAGAAATATTAAGGCCCCATACGTTTTCATAGGAGATGAAGCATATCCACTTCTTGATTTCTTGCTTAAACCATATGGAGGAACAAATTTGTCAATCGAAGAAGAATGCTTCAATAGAAGACTCTCAGGGCGCGAAAAACCGTTGAATGTACTTTTGGGATTCTGTACTCAAAGTGGCGCATCTTATCTAAAGCTATCGAAACTGATATACTTGTTGCAGATAATATTATCAAATGTGTTTGTATTTTACAAAATACGATCTTTGATAGAGAAGGTATAGAAAGGCATCTAACTGATGTAGAAATTGTGACAAGGAAACAAAATAATCAGCTTTCTGGAAGACCGTTAAATTCAGCCAAAACCATAAGGGATATATTTAAAAACTTCTTTAGTGATAATCCTTTAAATTATCCAAATTAGCTGTTTGTGATTTGTATACCTAACTAGATAATCTCCATGAGAGGGAAGAACAAGAATTACAAGAATATAATATAGTTTTCATCGAAAATTGTCCCTTTGCTATTTAACCTCCTTTCGCCTAATTCCTCAATTTATTTCAGAAACAATCCGCACTTTTGAATCACTCACTGTATAGCAAATTTTCAGTCAATCACTTATTTTTTTCAAAAGTTAGTAAAAGCTACAGTCAAACAGGCATTGGAATTGTTGGGTTTTCACACGTATTGACATATTTGAGCACAAAAAAAATTAAAAGAAAAATAAACTCACCTTCAATTCCCATTTCATTACAAACTTCCTTCCATAAATTCTGTACTATATTCCTGTTGCTGTGGGACTTAAGTCGTTTGTCCCACAATGCGTTTCTCTGAAAAATCGCCGATATTAATGACTCGACATCCATAATAATAATAATAATAGTCAATACTGATGTGTGAGAAAATGCACGTCCAGCACCGACAACCAGCGACCAAGAATTAAAAATTCATTCCGGTAAAAAGTAGGCGCCGATCTGCGTTGGCAACAAGCACCGACCTGCGTTATCTGTGAGCGTGTGCATTTAAAAGCGGACTTAATTATTGGCGCTTATAAGCGCTTGTTACCGGCAAGCAGGTAACCAGCTTTCTTTGTGTGCGTACCCTTAGCCAACAGAGTCGCCGAAGAACGGCGCATACTATGGCCCGTGTAGGATTTAGCGTCTAGAAGTTTTAAGAAAGAAGCAATCTGTGAGGGGATTCTGGAAATAGTGTTAATTCTCACAGGTTGCACGGTGCATTTTGAATTTATATATCGCAAAAAAAATCTTCTCTGCGAAATAGTACTTTTAGGACGTAGGCGTATGTATTTCTTGCATATCTCCATAACATTAACAGAGAATCCTTCGTCTAATACAGTCAAACTTCTTGACATATTGGTCTTTGTTTCTGGGATGGACACGTAGATAAAAAATCCTTTATCTTTCACATGTTCAATATTTAAGTTTACCAGTTCATTGCATCGTAAACCTCCACAAACAGCAACCTAAAAATATTTAAAATAATTAAGATACCAATACAAAAGAAAAGAAAATTGGTTGTGCCTTCATCATTAAGTACTTTTCATCAGATGCTGTTTTCAAAAATTGTTCGATGTATCCCCAAGCACTTTTGCCTTTTTTGCCTTATAGTTTTTTGATTGGCTCTTAAGATAAGCAATTAATTTGCCGTATTTTGATATGTCAATATTTCTATGCACATTCAAAGTTGCTCTTAACATTGAATATTTCGTCCACATCGATGAGGAGGCAAACTTGCGTCTTACATTTAAAAAATAAGCCAACAGGACGTCCTCGTTTATGATGTTTGCACCTCTTTTCTCTCTCCATTTATTAATGGTAGCAAATTCTTTTATGTATGCATTTTTAGATTTGACCGGCAACAGTTGCAGGGTTACTTCTTCAGCTTCTGCTTTAATTTCTACCGGCAAAGAATCACTTTCTGACATTTTTCAAAACTTTGTCTAGATTGGCTGGACTAGTAAATCAAGTAGGAAAATTCTAGACAGTAAAAAAACGCATAAATTTGTAACGCGAATAAATTTCAAAGCATCTGATACCAAAATTGTGCGGTTGGCTCAGATGGATCAAAACTTAAAACATAAAGTAGCTGAAGTTTTAATTGCATTAAGAACCACAGTGGGCCAAAAACGTATGTAAGCAGTTTATAAGTGTGTACCCAAACACACGAAAAGACACATGCAGTACGCCTTTTTATCCAAAACGGTAGAAAATAAAATTTTGCATTTTTTAAACAGCATCTGAGAAAACTGTATTTTGCACGGTTAGCCGAGAAAAGAAATACCGATACGCACCACTAGATCTCAACTGTCAACAAAAAAATTGACAGTCAGTAATTTCAATTTATACCTACTAAACATTGAGTATATTAATATGGTGTGTATCACGCCGAGAAAGTATTTTTGAGCCTCTCGATGTAGCCGTCAGATACTACTAGATCTCGACTCTCAAAAAAAAAATTGACAGTCAGTCTGTTGAATAAACTTGATAATGTGGACTGTATATATATTTTATTTTAACTTGTACACTTTTTTTCTAGAATTAACTATATACAATGATTTTGGTACTTGAACTTGAAAACTAGAACTGTGACTCTTGATAGTCAAACGACAACTCTACAATTAATAATTTACATTTACCTAACAGCTCAAGTTGTTTTCTCCCCATTTACTTAGCAATAACGTTCCCCCAACCCTTACACTAACTTTGGCCTAAACATACCGGCCGCCTTGAAATATATGATTTCAAACATATTTACAAAATATTTATAAACTAAAACTATACTAATTTAATTGCGTTTATGGTTTCATTCGTTAGTTTCCACAGGTAAAACACAAATTTTAGACACTGCACGAGACACTACTTTGTTTTTAATTTTGACGTGCACAACTCGTACAATGTTTTCTTGACCTGGACACACTTCGGTTATTCTACCAAGACTCCATTTACACGGTAGTAGGTTGTCTTCCTTGACTACAACCAAACTACCGACCTTCACTTGATTTGATAAATTCTGCTTTCATTTTACTCTTCCTTGAAGTTCTGATATGTACTCTGCTGTGTTATTTGTTGTAAGCGCTGGTAAATTTTTAATCTGTTTTCTTGTACACCAATTAAACTTGATTCCGGTAACCAAACTAAGCTTTATCCTATTAAAAAGTGAGCTGGAGTGAGGGGTTTAAGGTCGTCAGGATTTGAGGTTAAAGAGCATAAGGGGCGAGAATTCAATATGGACTCGATTTGACATAAAATAGTGGCAAATTGTTCATACCTTAAATGTGCATTATGAGTTACTCTTGTTAAATGATATTTCATACGTTTAATTCCCGCTTCCCAAATACCACCAAAATATGGTGATCTAACTGGAATAAAGTTCCAGTTAATATTTTTATTTATTATAGCATCGTTAATTTTATTTGAATCGGATTTCAAGAAACTTGACAATTCTTTGAGTTTTTTATTAGCACCAATAAAAGTTGTGCCATTGTCAGTATAAATGTTTAAAGGTTTACCACGTCTACAAATAAATCTACGCAAACAAGCTATAAAACAATCAGTGGTTAAATCAGATAGAATTTCCAAATGCGCCGCTTTGACTGACATACACACAAACAAACAAACTTAAACCTTAACTAGTCTAGCGCCTCTTGTATTTCGATCTTTTAATAAGATTGGACTAGCAAAATTACAACCAGTGTTATTAAATGGGCTAAATTGCTTGACTCTAACTTGGGGCAAATTTCCCATTAAATAGTTAGATGATTTGGGATTAACTCGAAAACATGTAATGCAGTTTCTCGTTATTTTTCGTTCGCTTTTGTATGATCCATCACTTTTTAAAAACTGTGGTCCATGCCACCATAAACTAGAATAAAGAAGCATTTGTGCTTTAACACCTCGAGATACTAAGTCTGCTGGATTATCTTTTGAATTAATATGACCCCAATTAAATGAATTTGTAATTGATTGAACTTCGCTTACGCGGTTTGCAACAAACGTTTTCCAGCGGTTAGCATCTCCTTTTATCCAAGCAAGTGCAATTGTGGAATCTGAATATAAATTAACACTCTTAAACTTAATTGTTATAAGCTCTAATACCTTCTTAATTAACTGGGTTAATAATAATGTTCCGCATAATTCTAATCTAGGCAAACTAAGTATCTTGCATGGCGCAACTCTTGACTTAGCGCACAACAACTGACTACAATATTTTTTGGTAATTGAATTAAAAGATCTCACATATATGCATGCGCCATAGGCATACTCACTAGCATCTGCAAAACTGTGTAACTCCGCGTTCAAATAATTTTTCGACAGTACAAATCTATCTATTTTAATTTTATTAACATGGTTCAAATCAACTATAAAATTTTGCCATTCTACCGACAAATGTTGAGGTATTGACTCGTCCCAACTGAATTTTGTTTGCCATAATTTTTGTATTACAATTTTTGCCGTTATAACAATTGGACATAGGAAACCTAAAGGATCAAACACTTGTGCTGTAATACTTAAAATGTGTCGCTTTGTAACCATCGCGGTGGTTTTACAAATATCAATTGAATAAGTTAAAAAATCGTTTGCAGAATCCCACACTATGCCTAACGTTTTGTTTTCTAGTTTGTCAAAATTTAAAAAACTTTCTTGCTCGTTTATTGAATTTCCACCATTTTTTAAATTGACATTACTCAGCCACTAGCTTAACTGAAAAACACGAGAAGCTAAAATATTTGTAATTTCGTGTTATAAGCGTACTAAATCTTGATATGAATTTGCGCCAAATCAGCAATCATCAACATAAAAATTATTTTTTATAATATGGCAAGCCTCTGGATAATTATGTTCATGTTCTAAAGCTAACTGATAAAGTGCTCTTGTCGCTAGAAATGGACCTGCCGTGGTACCATACGTGACCGTATTTAATTGATAACATTTTATTTGTTCGAAAGTAAATACAAATAAATTTTCTCAAAATTTTAACAATATTCCAAATAAATCGTTTTGAATGGTAGGTCCAACATGCTGTACATCATTAAGGGAAAGACCGTTACTTGTTTTCATCGACGCATCAAACACTACCCTAACTCGCGTAGTACTACTTGATTCCTTTATTACAGAATGATGCGGCATAAAATACTGTGCTTGATTTTCTTTCTCATTTTTTTAAATTAATTTTTGACATGTGCCCTAATCTTACGTATTCAGCTAAAAAATTATTGTATTCTAATCTTAGAGCTTCATTTTTGCTAACCTTTTTCTTGAGCTAGAAATTTGAACAATGCTTGTTCTTGACAATCTCCTAACTCTGATACATTTTCTTTAAATGGTATACTAACTATAAAACGACCGTCTTTATCTCGAGTTGTTGTTTCTAAAAAATGTTGTTCGCAAAATTTTTCCGATTTTGTTAAAATTTGTTTGTTTTGGTATTCGTCAATCTTCCAAAATCGACTTAGACTTTCGTTCAAGCTTTCCTCAGAAGCGGTTATGCTTAAACAGCTACTAACTTTTTTACTCTCTACTCCTAAACCTAAATTTCCCGCTAATACCCATCCTAGTAATGTGTTTTGCAAAATCGAACCTTCGTTTAATCGTATTTGCCTTTCTTTTAATACATCATAAAATACGTCTACACCTAATAATAAATCTATTGGACTACTTAAATTAAATGATGGATCAGCAAGTCTAACGTGTTTCCCTAAAAGTAAATTATTTTTATTGAATGAACATATAGGAAGATTGTTTGTAATTTTATCTAAAACTAAACATGATATTACTGTTCTAAATCTACTACATAAAGAAAATATTTCTAGACTAACTTTTCGCGAGAATTAGATATTGATTGACCTACACCTACAATTTCATAATCTATCGGCTTTTCTGGTAAATTTAAAATACTAAGTAAATTACTAGATATATAATTGGATTGGCTGTCGTTATCTGAGAGGCACCTTGCTTGATGGTATCGTCCACGCGATTCTTTAAGTTGTACAATCGCGGGACTTAATAAAATTTCATTTGTAAAATTGTGTTGTTTAATAGCTGCTGCATGTGTCGCTACTACTGATTCATCTTGACTTGCCTGTACTTGTTCTTGAACTTGATTAGCATTATTTTCATTATTTATATGTAATAAAGTATTATGTCTTCGACCACATGATGTACACTTAGATGAAATACATAATTGCGCCGTGTGTCCTGGTTTTAAACAATTAACGCAAAGCCTATAGTTTTTAATTGCTTGTACCCTGGAATACCCTTTTAAATTTAACAATGCGTCACAATGGTAAATGGAATGCGAACCTTGACAAAAAAAGCATTTATAACTAAAACTTGAGGAAGGATTAGTGTTTTCAATAAATTTTACGTTTACTTACATGAGAAGCGTATTTATTTTTGGGACCACTGAAGATGGCTTTGTTTTCATATTTGTAAGCGGATTTGTTACTAAGAAAAGATTTATGGTCATCCAGCTTTACTTCCATTCTTTCTAGAATCTCGCATTTACATTTTCAAAAACCTTGAAATTTTTCAAAATTGGAAACTTCATTACATATATCCTGTTTTTCCCATTCGCGACGCGTAATCGGATCCAATTTATTACACAAAATATAAATTTAAAAAGAACTCCACGATTCTACCGGTTCACCAAGACTTTTTAAGGAACGCAAATGCTTGTTTACATTGTCAAACGAAACACTTATACTCAGTATACTATTGGCGCGGAGTAACAAACCTGTCAGAATTATCGAATCTCCCGTATTGCAGTGGCGTAGGTACCTGATACGTTTGGAAAATCATATTTTTAGTAGGTAAATATATTATAATAGTAAAATCTACCTTGATATGAATTATTATGTGGTTTCTTTTATTGTTTCAATCCTTACTTTGTGGAATCTATTTTTCATAGTAAATAATTTAATTCAGCAATATTCTACCGTTTAATAAGATATAAATAGATACAAAACTTTTGTAAAACACAGTATTTGAATATAAAATTAAACTCTAAAATCGATAAATGACAAATGTGTCGTTTCTCAATTTGTCTATTTTAAATTTTAATTTTATATAGGTACGTATACTGAGTTTTACAAAAGTTATGAATCTATTTGTATCTTATTAAAGTGTGGAATATTTCAAAAAAATTATTTGCTATTATGTGGTTTGTTTCTTATTATTACAATTAAGAATCGATATAGCTAAATAAAGTATTTTTAATTTTAAAACAATTATTCTTTAGCGTCAAAATGTGTGTTGGATTATCTATCATCAGGTAAAGTGGGTCGTTAGCGCAGTCATTACGGCAGACGGGTTGTAATTTCTGCGAAAGATTACAGATAATTAGTTGTTTGACCGAAGGGCTTCGTATACTTTCTAAATGAAAAATATGTTTAGTTTGTTATTAGCAATGAATCGGCTTGTTTGTTTGTTTGTGTGTTAGTGCAAATAATTTTGAAATGGAAAACTTTTCACCAGCAAAACGTGTTAAAAGTGGTGCGTTATCTGCTAATGAAAAAATTATAATTTTAAATGTGCATGACGCTGTTCGATGTCAACACCCTGCAAAAAGTGTCGATGATATTGTAGGATTATGTTCTGCAATGACGGGAATATCAAAATCCACCATTTATAAACTAGTGAGGGAAAGAAAAAATTTGGGACAAGTGCTTCACCCACTTCCATCTCCTGGTCGGCGCCCGATGGAATTAGATGATGCAATGAGGAATTCTGTCCGTAGAAAGGTTCACTCGTTCTACTTACGGAAAGAGATTCCTACAATCGATAAGATTTTACTAGCAGTAAATGAGGATGAAAATCTACCCCAAATGAGTCGTAGAACACTTCTTCGCAAGTTGAAGTTTACTTGGGAGAAGATAAATAGAAGATCCGTTTTAATTGAAAAACAAGAGATTATTACATGGAGGAGAAATTATCTTCGGGAAATAAGAAAATATAGGCGTGAAGGCAGGCGTATATTCTATTTGGATGAAACCTGGATCAATGCAGGACATACCGTAAAAAAACATGGCATGATAATACCGTTACGAGTGCTCGACAAGGATTTATAGAAGGGCTATCGACAGGATTTCGACCGCCTTCTGGGAAAGGAACACGGTTAATTATTACTCATATTGGCAATGAAGATGGCTTTGTAGATGGTGGTTTGTTAGAATTCGAATCAAAGAAAACTGGCGACTACCACGAAGACATGAATGCTAATGTGTTTGAAGAATATTTTGAGCAGATGCTAGATTTGATACCCCAAGGATCTATAATAGTTATGGACAACGCCAGCTACCACTCACGAAGATACGAAAATTTACCTACCAGCGCTTGGAGGAAAGCAGAAATTATAGATTGGTTATCTGTTAAGAATATAACTTTGAGGATGACATGGTGAAAAGAGAATTATTGGATATTGTTAAAGTTCATAAGAATAAGTATATACGTCATGTTATTGACGAAATGGCAAAGAATCGGGGCATTGAAGTACTGCGTTTACCACATTACCATTGTGAGCTGAATCCATAGAGTTGGTTTGGGCTCAGAAAAGGTGACGTCGCTCGTAACAATACCACTTTTAAACTCGACGACGTAAAAAACTTGAAAATGCATTAAACAAAGTAACACCTGAAAGATGGAAGAACTGTGTATCTCATGTCGTTAAGGAAGAAGACAAATGTTGGCAACTGGATAATTTAGTAGAGATAACATTGGAGCCAATTATTATATCAGTAAACACACAAGACAGCGATTCTGATTCCGAAATGGAAATTTCAGACGAGGAAGAAAGTTAAATGACCAAGCGTAATGTGCCTGGAACAGTGTTCTACTCTCTAAACACCATTTATTGTAACCATGAGTGAGTATTGTCAGTTATTTTTAAATATACCTATTTTACCTACTAATGTCTTGTTATTTAAATGAACATTTTTTTTATGCCTGTTACTTTTATCTATTCATTTTGATAAGTTTCCATGACAACCACATAATTTTATAATTGAGCCAAATTTAATTTTTGATGCCTAAAAATCGGTCCTCGCAAATTAATTGTAATAATTGTAATAAATGTACTGACGATATCTGCATTACTATTTTATTTTATATTTATGTCATATATTATTTATATGTTATTTATTTTATTTGTATAGTAGATCACATTACAAATTTTACTTCTTACGTATTATCATAGATAAATATATCCTACAGATAGTCCATGCAATAGGGACATATTGGCAGCACAGATACACAAATTAACGTTTGTTTAAAATATGTAGTGTGTCAAGTATTGATAACAGATACTGCTGTAGGTAAAATAATTGTGAATAGCAAAACACACAGAAGTTAGTGCATCATACTTGATACTATTGCATTACAGAGGTACTGTTGTAAAAGCAATGTTATCTTTATGAAAGCAACAAATAAATACAGGTATATTTATTTGTCATGAATTATACAGCGTTGATTGAAGTTTCTTCAAATGTTTGCTGTTGTTTTCGTTCATGGAAAATTTACATAGTTTTTATGATTTTTTATGATTTTTTTAAAACAATAATTTTAATACAATTTTACATTTACTTTTGTATTTATAGACACATATGTAACGGCGAGTAAATCGCCCACTAAATTTTAAATCAACCTTCGGGGATATTTCCAGTTACGCGACTCTTATATCTTACCGCAATTCTTTGCAGGTGGAATCTAAACACAGTACAACCATTGTTTATAAAAGCATTAGTACAACTTAAAATCTCGACTTTTTTGTACTATAATAATAATAAAGTGATCATGACAATTATTCTAAAATTAATTAAAACTATCTAATATTAGTTACATGAAACAATAATAAATTTGAAATTAGAGATTTAAAACACATAACTAAGGCAAACTATAATAATTTTGATATAAATAATTTCACAAAGAAAATTTTTAATAAATCATTTAATTTAATATTGGTATAAAATTAGGAAGAATTTAATATAAGCCTCATGAAGTCAGTTTGATGTCTTAATAACAAATCAGGGGGTTAGCTGTTCTAATATAAACATTCTTAAATATATAAGATAAAACAACTTGTTTGAATAATTGTAATTAAATTGTATGAATTAATTCCTTTATGTTCTAAGAATTGATTGTTAAATGATACCTAAGTGCTTACCAATAGAAGGAACTAATACCACTGCTAAAAGATATATTTATCTGTGCTAATACTAAATAATTTTAATTAATTTCAGAATAATTTTTATGATTACTGTTTTATAATTACCTATTACAGGGTATTATACGAGATTCCATTAGGGAGTTTATGGAGTAGTATCCGAATTTTCGAATGATGAAGGGTTAAAAATTGATTTTTTTTAAATAGAATGCCTTACTTTTATTACATAATGTAATGAAACATAGGGTGTTCTATTTGAAAAATTAATTGATTTTTTTATTTGAAAATCATACACAAATTGTGAACAATCTGTATATCAGGCAGCATGACTGTACTAATTTTATATATCCAAAGAACTTTTTCGCTTCATATCACGTTGGATTGAAAATGTGGTTCATATGTCAGCTTTTTTTCAAAAACATAAATAATTCGGAAACGGCTAAAGATAGGTATAGAGACTAATGCATGAAGTCAACTTTAAAATTGAACGTAGAATTTGGTAATATAAAGATATACAGGGTGTTCTATTTAAAAAAAAGGTGATGGTTACTCAGTGGCGGCTCGTGGTCAATCATGCTGGGAGGTCAAAAATTAATTTAAAAATAGGACATACTTTAAAAAATATAAATAACTCAAATGCACCGCAAAATTTTAACAATCTACCATTTTTTTCAAAATATAGCGATTTTTCGAAACATTTTCATTAAAATCTCTTTAAGACATTTTCTATAAGCATTGTCTAGCTGTGTACCAAATATCAACATTTCTATGGTTGCAAAATTTAACCGAGCATTTCATGTGTTCTGCAGACGAAGCATGTTTTTTTATTTTCTTTTAAATGTTTTAAATCGCTTACACCGGATTTGCACCATAACGAGTCTTTAGAAAATAATAAGCAAACAAAACAGTAAAATACGTTTGATACTTCACAAACTACATATACAGTCAGCTAAATCGTACATTATTTTGATTGCTGGGTTTGTCTTAAACTTAGTTGTGGCAAAGGACGACCATTAGCCTTGAACTCAGCAAATTTTGTAAAATTAAGTTCGTTAGCACTTTTTAGTTGTTTAATTTTCTGCGCTACCGACATTTTCTATAATAGCGCATGCAACACGCGAACCAAAATAGTATTTTTACAAAACAACACAACAACAGTAAAACATATCAATATAAATTTTAAATTGATTTAAAACACGCGAAAATCGAATCAAAAATCAAGCGTAGATGCACACCCTATTCGAAAAGTCAACGTAAACTGCGGGACCCGGCTGATGACCCAAAGTTGATTATTACTTCGGACGTTCACGTTTATTCGGGCGCTGCACGTTTTTTTCGAGTTTTTCCTGGGTAGATCTAACTCAATGAGGACACTCCGCACCGCGAACCCAAGGTTGAGAGGATGAATTACGAACGACAGCCGATAAATTTGAAGTTATTATACTTGATGAATTTTGCGAGTAAATTATCTATTTTAAATAAAACGCGTAATAATTAATATTTTATATATTGTCAAAATTTTTGGGAGGTCATTGACCAAATGACCCTATGGAGAAGCCGCCACTGTGGTTACTTGTGGTACAACCTAAAGCGCAAACAAGAAGCCAAATTTTTTTTCAGATACAGCTTATGTCAAAACCTAGTGAAGAAAATTTTCAAAATTAAAATTCAGAATTCCCATAAACTTTTAATGGTAACTCGTCAGATACACCCCAGTGCAGTTGCTACTAGTGAATTTATTAAAATAAAGCTATTGGTCCATATCTTAAGTTGTCTAATTGATATTATCATCGAGTTTTTTTATGTTTTATTTTATAAATATAAATACTACTAGAAATAAAAATCAACGTAATGGAAGAAGTATAGCATCCAGAAATTAATTTTCAGTGCCCCAATGAAAAAAAAAATGTAATTGTGTTATTTAACCGTGCAGATATTCGTTTTGCAAAACCTAGGAGTAACAATTCTGATTCAAGATTTAAAAACAGCATTGGACGTTGTTCTCTATCTTAACGACAACCTGAAAAACCTTCAAATTTTATATAGAAATGAACGTTAAATAACATTTTTTATACATGACAATACAGCTAAGCATAATTTTAATTAATTTAAAAATTTATTTTTCGCATACTGTATGAAAGTTACAGTTTTTTATACGATAAATCATAATGAAAGTGATACTTTGTTTTCACTTTTTTACACTCTTAAGATTATTTATCTAGTAGTAGGTAATAGCTTTTATCACTTGTTGTACAAATAACGTACGAAAAGAGTCTAAACAGCTTCACAGAAAGAGTTCTGCTAGCTTATTTAGCACTGCAACGGTAAGCAACGATTTCGACATCAGTAAATACTGAAACTCATTGCGTATTTAAACAATAAATCAACCGGATATATAAAATCTAAAACGTTTTCCGGAAAGAAATCTATATGGGGTTGTTGGATGGCGGAGCTTAATAAATCTACCAACTTTCAAATTGAAGTCTTTGGCAGTTATGGAAGGAACAGATGGACAAATAAGCTTATGGAATTACGATTCTCTTTCTTCAAATTTGGTTTTTTCATCTTTTCGAACATTTCCAAGCGATTTAGCAATTAAAAACTTTTCAAAATTTTTCATTAACACAATAGTTTCCGGCGTATATGATGTAGAAGTAATGACACATTACTTATTTTATTCACAATGGAATAGTGACGAATGAAATGATACAATCAAAGGAAACAACACTAGGTATATTATTTACAAAAATAAATATGTATGTAGTAAAAGTAGTAGTATTATTTCGTGACCAGTGGTATTAAAATATTTTACAATATAAGTATACATATACATACAAAAAAAGAACGGAACAAATATATAATGAATACAGTTTTTAAATTAAAATAAGTAACACATAATCTAAATAAGTCAATATATTACAAAAATATTTTAAATATACTAAATTATTTTTTTTTAATTGTAGACAAATTTTGAAAGGGTAGAAATAATTAATAAAATATTACCATACAAAAAAAGTCGAAAGGTTTATGACAATAGCCAGATCCCGACAGTTATAAATTTATTCAAACAAAAATGAGAACTATAACTACAAAAGCATTAGCTAATTTAAGTCCAGTGATACAGTCTCTCACTGTAGTGAGTTTAACCAATGATTCAGGGTTGTCTAGATTAGGCTCATTTTCAAATGGGTTTGGTTACTAGTGAAAACATAGTCATCTTTACTGAAATTACTTATAGGATTGTTTATATCACAATCAACATTTTCTACCGTAGGATTAGGTTTAATGAAAGACTAAAATCATCATCTTTTTGTGTCTTAATAAATTTGTGCGGTGCGTCCATAGCTATCCCTAATTAAATATTCAGTTTAACGCCGTTTTGATATGTTTTATATATGTACACCCCAACTATTTTACATACCGAAATATACTGGAGATATAAATTGGCCAATACATATGCCACTAGCGTTCAAACTATTAAAACAATGAAACATAATAAACTAATGATACTAAGAATTTCTTACTTATTTTTAGAATTTTTAATTTAGAACGCGATTTTACTCATCTACCTTGTAACTACTTCTCCATTTACATTCTTTGAAAATTCTTACTTTTATTAACATGTCTAATAAATAATTTTTATGAAGAGAGCAGTAGTCTAGGTTATGTAAAATATCGGTGATATGTTTATTCTGAATCTTTTAATAATAAATGTTTTTAAAAGCAGTATATCTAGATTTTTGTTGAAAATATCATTAAATACATCTAAACTTTTTCTACAAATTGTATTAAAGAGTCACTAGGCTTACGTAACCCAACCGATGTTGGAAATAAATTATCATAAGTTCTATTTATTATCAGGAATTCCTTTTATTGTTTAATTTGCTATTTCTTACCAAGAGTTTTTCACAGTTGTCACATTTAAACTTATCAAGACAACGTTTTGCTAGATTGGATATCTAGCAAAGTATGCTGTTGCGCAATCTTCAAGTTTAATTTTTTGCTACTCGTAGTTGGTGGTGATGAAGTTGATGAAGAAGAACTTGAACCACAATCACATATTTCCGATAAAACTTCAATTTCTTCCTGGTTAGGTGCCTCTGTTGGAACATCGGTCAATAGGAGTTGATCATCTACACTACAGTTTGCAACTTCGCTTGGAATCAATAAACTTGATATTGCGTTAATGCGGAAGCTTGTTCTTAACGTACTAACTGTAGGATTTTTATTAAAACCACCACGTTGTTCAAAGACAGAAAATAAATTTTCTAACGCATCTTGATTAAGTCTGGCAGCTAAAATGAACGTATTGTTTAATTTCACTTCTTCTTGAAGTAGCAATACAAATGCATTGGATAGTTTGAATAATGCCATCAACACAGGGAGGTCTAGAAACAATTCTTTCTTGTCATTTTTTTAAATTTTACATAACAGATTTTTGTGTCTTGTAAAACTTGTGTACCCAGATTACTATTTGAAAGGGCTGATCTGTATGGATTTTGTCATACATTCTACGGCTGTTTAAACAATCAAAAGTTTTGTCCATTATTGCTACAAATTTTGCCGTGTTTCTTGCTGTTTTGTTTTTAATTGTCCGGTAGCAATGCCTGCTTCTATAGCGGCTGCAACACTATGACTAAAAACTTGAGTTGCAAGCTTCACCCCGACATCTTTTGGAAAGAGTTTGGCGAAATATGAGCGTCTGTAAGTTACAAAGAGCGCGAGCACTAAAACTATTTTTGTCTATAAAATATACGTCACTAATGTCTTTAAAACTAACCCTTTCATTGTCTAAATAAAGCCTCCTGAAAGCAAATTGTTTCTTATGCTTTTAAATATGTGAGTGTACATCATGTGCTGCTAATACTTTTGTTCTTAAAATAAAAAAAAGGTCTATCTTTAGAC
The DNA here is from genome assembly GCA_030710515.1 of Abscondita cerata. Taxonomy (NCBI): domain Eukaryota; kingdom Metazoa; phylum Arthropoda; class Insecta; order Coleoptera; family Lampyridae; genus Abscondita; species Abscondita cerata. The sequence goes on from JALBCR010003008.1 coordinate 55,106, forward strand.
ACTCAACTGCTTAAAAGCAGAAACATTTGGTGACCCTTGATTACAAATTATAATTTTAGAAAATAATCCACAGCTAAATAGCTTTCCTATACCAGTTTTTAACAAAATAACCAAGTTATTAGATGAAACACCGGTATGAGCTACAAAATAACCAAATGGTAACTTCCAGTTACTGTACAATCCCTCTAGCCATAAACACCAAAACTTTTTAGCAACTTTCGTACTTTTCCTAAAATTCCTAGATCTTCAAATCCTTCAATGAAATCCATGGCATTAGAATAGTTCCAATGAACTTTGATGTTCATTTCATCAAAGAAGACAACACAGTACGTTCTTGGGTAGTCATACAATTAACTTTTAGTCGAATTTGATGTAACAACTTTGGACTGAACCCAGCTCTGAACTGAGATGAACCAACCCATCGCCTAATACTACTTATGCTAGGCAAAACTATATTTTGTTTCTTAAAATTTATAAGTTGTAGGGGATTTGTAATACAAAGAAATTGCAAAATCTATTTCATCTTTTAACCATTTTGATTTTTTTCGATGCTGGAGTTGCATTCTACAAGAGCATGTCGTTGTGGAAACGGAATGTTATTAATAAAGCTAATATCATTAAAATGGGTAATTGCTTTCATTTTTAATATCATTTTTTTTAATTTGGAAATTTGTGAGTTTTCGTTTTTTATCATTTTGTTTTTAGTTTCTAATAAACTTCTTAATTTTTTTTCCTCGGAGAATCAATCTCGGGATCCAAATAGTTCTCTTTTTATTATGCCTTAATGATGATAATGGTAACGATGCTACATCACTTAAAAAGTCTTGGGTTTGTGGACTAACCGTAGGAGTTTCATTATCGTCTGAAATTTTTAAATTCTGGTTTCTGATTGAGAGGAGGAGATAAAGTTGGAAAATTGGTGTGTAAACTTTCTTAGGGGTCATGACTTTTAAAAACTTCAGGTGAAGATTCAGATGATACATATTGGGATTTGTACGATAATGGCACGGAAGATTTCAGCAAACGTTTCTTGTCAGGTTTTGTGAATGATTCAGTTGTAAAGTGACATTCACAAACATAACGATTTCTTAAAGTCTGGGATCTAAAGTTGCAAGACTTGCGTTTCCTGAAAATCATATTTTTTAAAATATACAATTGTGCACCAAAGAACGCACATCGTTTAATATTGTTTCGTCACATTTGTTACCGGAATGTTCTCGCTTTGTACTACATTGTTCCATAGTAACACTGTTCAACTCAAATAGTTTTCGAATAAAGCAGTAAAACTACTTTTCAACTGGGACCCACTTTTTCAAAAGTATAACATTTTTGATACTGTTCTACATTTTTCAAACATTGTTCCAAAAAACAAATCCGTAACTTAAATTATGGCCCACAAATGAAAAAAAACAATTTTTGAGTTTGCACTAATTATTTTTGAATATGGGCAATTCCTGGATATTCATATTGTCTTAGTTTTTACTAAATATTTTTCCAGTAAAACAAATCCGTAATTCAAATTATTATATTAAAAACAATTTTAAATTTGGAAATTTTTGATACTGTTCTACATTGTTGCACTGGCTTTAAACATTGTTGTGTAGCTCAATTTATGGTGTTATGGATTTAAAATGCATACGTTTTATTTATGCTCCATAGATGGCTGCAATTGCAGTTTCGAAGAAATCTTTATTTATCCAAATCAGTGTCGTCAGTAGTTTTATTCAAAATCATAATTTTTTTTGAAATTGACAATCATCTTCTTCCTTAAACCAAATTCTTGTTTTTTTTTTTTTGTTGATTAATGCTTGTGCGTCATAATATGCGTAATTTCACATTACGTTAGACAACGCAATAATTTAAATATTTTAAAGAAATGAATGTACGCCCTGGCCCTCTTGGGTTCTTTATCATATCAGGCATTCACGTTTAAAATTGGTCATTCTTCATATGTAATGGTCGAACGAAGTTGTTAGTCCGCTCGCTTTTAATTGTGCATAATTCTGTTAATTTGCATTTATGGGATCTGAAGGCAGGGGGGGCATTATTTTTGCCACTCTTGTAGTTTTTGGCATTTCGTAATTTACGGATTGAAGTCTTCATTCGAACCTAAATCACACGAAGCCGTTCAATATCTAGAGGCTTTATCATTGCGTTTACCTTTTGGCTTATGCATATTATTCAAGTAATTTGGGAATTCTTTTTACGTCAGTTTTGTTCTCGTTCTGGTTCCTGGAATCTTATGAAGCCCAAATTATTCGTCGCATTCTGGAAGGTTCTGGATTTAGATTGTCATCGTCGACGCAACGGGAGCAGGTCAAAGAGAAAAATACAGATAAGCAAAATATCATTATTTCAAATATCGGGCTATTGGGTGATAATCACTAATTTGTCGAGTTACTGTTACTGTATATAAATAATTTTCACTTTACGATTATGAAGTACTTTAATTTAATTTAAATACAGAAATAACTTTTAATGTATATAAGTGTAATTATAATTACTATTGTGAAGGTTTTTTGAGTTCGATTGTATTACCTTTCGTTGTTTTTTTTCTTTTTAGTTTTGGTTACAAATTGTACTCATAATTTGTTTGAATTGCACAGGATAATATTCTGCTTTCTATTTCATTCTGATTATTAAAGTATATATTTATCAGTTTTTCCGATTTGATACTGTGCTCTGCTACCAACAACCCTTAAGATTGCGTAAGTGTAGTAGCAGAAAAGCAGTGTATGTTTCACTATTTATATGAGCGGCATATGCCAGGAGTCACAAATTAAATAGCGTGGCGCTTTTACCTGTCATCTTGTAGATATATAGTAATTCTTTCGGTATCTAGACTCACCCCACTCTTCGCTGAAGCCGGGAGGGCAGCTGTATATGCCCACATTGTCGTTGCTATAATATGTGGTAGTGTTTGGGAAAAAAAAAAAAAAAAGAGAAAGAAGAGAAAAAAAAATTTTATTACAAAAATTGGCGCCCTACGTTGAGATGGGTTTTTGTAAAATTTCATTTGTTAAACTAAATTTCTTCCTTCTCAGAGTTTTTTTGTCGTACTGAAACCACTAAGGATTTTTTTTTTTTTAGTTGTCTGTTCAACGGTTACTTGTTTACGTTGAGGGGGATTATCGTATGCATCGAGTTTAGTCAAGTTTTTAATTTTTTTTCTCCTGGGTTAGCATTATGTCGTCAAATATGGAGATTAATAGATTACTAAAGATGAGTTGGTGTATGAGTTAGCAGTAAGGGGCATTACAGGGAGTAGCTTTTGTGCTCTGGAAAATGCGGAGAACATTTCGAAGCATTTTAAAATTAGAAAAAGGGTTCAGTTATGCCTTCAATTTCATCCGTTTTCTTTGAAGTCGATCAGGCATGTTCACAAACAAAATTAACGACAACAATCGAGTCGGTGAATTCTTTCTCAGAAAACAGAACAAGTACTTCTTTTTTTTGAAACTATCTTCACCACGTTAAGTCACATGTACAATAGAGCAAATAGGTCACAACCAGTTACTCCAGAGGATACTGAACGTAAATTCAAATACTTCTTCAGATTGTTCAGTTACACCAAAATTGGGGGCAACATACATCAGACTTGTTGTAAAACAAAATAGATCATCGCCTATGATTAGATATATCTGCTACTATTGAACCCCTTAATTCAGACAGTTCATCTAGTGACTCAGAGCAATCCCTTCCTGCATCTTCATATCACATATTCCAATTCCAGGATTAAAATCAGTTCCAGTACACCAGTGGAATTTAAAATTTAATGGGGAAAAGACATTTGGTTCCTTGTCATCTTTTTAGAACGGGTTGATGAATTATGTCTAGCTAGGAATGTGTCCAAAGAGCAACTTTGTTTCGGCTTTTAGATTTATTTTCCGATAGGGCATTAATTTGGTATCGATCGGTTAGAAATTCAGTTAAAACTGGGCTGAAATTAATACAATTAGCTACGGGAAGAGTTTCCAACCAGCCGATTATAATGATAAACTTTTTTGATGAAATCCGAGCTGTACTCAACATCCAAAAGAATCTATAGGAATTTATATTGCGATAATGACCAATATGTTTAACCGACTTACTTGTACAGCTAGAAGATTCAAAACTCAAAGTTATCCTCAATACGAAACCCTTTATCAATCCCAATTAGGACTTATGGAAATTTCATCCATATCACAATTAATCAAAGTTGAAACGCATCGAGTCTCGTAGGGAATCTATAGACAATTTACCTTCCACCTAAAAATAAATCGGTTTTAATTGAACCTGATTTGCCTTACATCTATACTGCCACTGATGAGCCATGTACATCCAGTACTGCAAATAATCTTACCTTTGAACCCTGTAGATGTCATTTCAAGTCCGAATATTACATGTTGGAATTGTCTCGAAAATGGACATTCTAGAACTCAGTGTTTGAAACCACAGACTTCAAAAATTCTGTTATCGTTGTGGTCAACAAAATTATACTCTCGTGATTGTCCATAATGCTCTTTAAACTTCCCCTCCCAGACGCTAGACGACCGAGTAGCGATCTTGTAGTTCTAGTTGCTCGGTCTCTGATTTAAGTGCAATTGTTCTTCAAAAAGTTTTATTAGATTACATAATATCTCATGCTATAGGCGATGAAAGACCTTACTTAGAAGTTTCAGCTTACCAAAAAAATGTTAGATTGTTGATTCTGGTGCTTCATCTAAATCTTCATTATTGAGAACCTGGCTGAAAATGATTTTGTGTCACTAGGTTTTAAAATAGAAAAACCCGAAGTAACCTCATGTAATACTTTGCCAATGGACAAAGTGTACTAGTTTAGGTGTAATTTCAGTTCCTTCCAGTTGAAAGATAAAATTAAAATTATTCAAGTGTTAGTTATTCCCACTTACCACATTTATTAATTCTCGGAATTGATTTCTGACATTATGGATTTTGTACCTAATATGAGAAGCGGTGTTTGGAAATTTTCAGACTCAAACGTCGATGAATTATATGTTGATTCTTACCTATCATAAAATCTCAACAGGACCTAACTATTGAACAATCAACTCAACTGAATTTCATAATTGATAAAACATTTTGTGAAATGGGAAATAAACTTGGTTGTACGACTTTAGTGGAACACGAAATCATAACCAATTCAAATCCAATTAAACTGCGTCCCTCATCCTGTTTCACCAATTATGTAAGTACATATTGATCGTGAACTAAATAAGCTGTTAGCAGATGATATTGAACCTTCATCCAGCCCTGGTCGGCACCAATCTTATTATTAAGAAAAAGAATCTTTGCGATTATCGTTTTGTAGTAGATTTCGCCAATTGAATAAAGTTACTACCCCGATGCTTACCCCTCTACCGTTCATATATCTTCTATATTAGACCGATTACGAGATGCACAGTATCCACTTCTCTGGACATTAAATCTGCTTATTATCAAATCCCTATTGCCGTTTGCTCCAGACCTAAACTGCCTTTGCGGTCCCAAACCGAGGTCTTTTTTCAGTTTAAAAGATTGCCCATGGGGTTGTGTACTAGTCCTGCCACATGGCAACGGCTCATAGATCAAATTCTGGACCGTAATCCAGAGCCTTCTGTCTTTGTATCTTGATGATATCATTGAGAAGGATACTCAACTTTCGAAAAACAATCACATTTTAAATGCCTCTCTTGCGTTTAAAAAAGCAAATCTACGTTATAGAGAAAATGTCAGTTCTGCCGTTCTGAGTTAAAGTATCTTGGCTATGTAGTTGATAAAAATGGGATTACATGTTGGACCCTGACAAAGTAGAAGCCATTCTGAAAATTCCTACTCTAAAACACAACTGAAGTTAGACGAATAATTGGCGTTGCTTCGGTATCGTCAGCTTTATACCCAATTTCTCCACTCTTACCACTCTTTAACGCACCTCTTAAAGAAAACGTAAAATCGATTGGAACAATAACTGTGATAAGGCTCTTCAAGATATAAAAAATTATTTAATAACAGCTCCGTTCTAACTTGTCCTAATTATGATTTGGATTTTATTGTTACTTCACTGATGCCAGTAATTATGGTCTTGGGGAGTTTTGTCTCAGATCTATCCTGACGGTGAAAAGTCATTGCTTATGCAAGCCGTTCTTTAAGCAAACAAGAACAAAAATTTAGTACCAATTGAAAAGAGTGTCTTGCTATTATCTTTAGTATTGAAAAATTTCTGACCTTATTTAGAAGGGTTACCTAATTTTACAGTAGTCACTGATCACTACAGTCTTAAATGGCTTCACAATATTAAAGATCCAGTTGGTCAGCCATAGATGGGCAGTTCGTCTCTGCAACAATACCCTTTTACTGTAGTTCATCGAAAAGGGAAGGAAAACTTAGTGGCTGATGCATTAAGTCGCTCGTTCCTAACGAAACAATATCTACGATCTCTTCCGAAACCCCACTACAGACGCTTGGTACGCCAAGATGTGCGTCAGGAACGTCGTTAATCGACCACAACGTTATCCGGCTGGCGAGTTTCAGATTCTGACCTTATAAGCATGTTAAGACAAAATACACAAATATTTACGATTCCAATGATCAATGGAAAAGTTCCCAAAAAAGACCGACCTTCTATAATTGGGGTCCTTTCACGATGATCCTACGTGGTCACCCTGGGGATCACAAAGACTACTGTCGTATTTAAATAAATTTTATTGGCCAAAATTGAAATGTGACGTTTCTCGATATGTAAAGAACTGTGAGGTATGCGCTCGCATTAAACCGGAGCAAAATCGCCACCTGGGCATGCTTTTAGTAAAACTCCAACACTCTCCAAACCCTTTCAGTTACTTTCATAGACTTGATTGGACCGTGCTCGATCGTCGGAAGAGGTTATTATTTGTGTTATCTTTACTGTGTGATTGTTTTTTAGTAAATTTGTCCAATTATTTCCGTTAAGGTTCGCTACCGCTAGTGAATGAAGCCATGTTAATTGAAGCTTATGTCATTTTATTATTTGGTGCTCCTTCGGGAATTATTGTGATAATGGCGTCCAATTTAGAAGTCATCTCTTTTAAAGCTATGGCAAAGCAATACCACATCAACATATCCTATACCGCGAATTACCATGCTCGCCAATCCTCAGAACGCGTAAACCGTGTAGTGAAACTATGCTGCGAGCTTATGTTCAAGAAAATCACAAGATATGGGATACCGTTTGTACAAAATAGGGTTTGGCTATTCGTGCTTCTAAACACGAAGTCATTAATATGTCTCCAAATTATTTAATTTTTGACGAACTCATTGATGGTCGAGATAATCAGGTGTTACTAAAAAATAGTCCAATACTGCGGATCATAGACACCGATTATAGATATTCAAAATTTCTTGACTCTGTATTCAGATATCCAATTACGCTTAAAAATGCGTACGAAAGAAGTGGTACTTATAACCCATGTCGAAGACCGAATACTTTCCAAATAAAATGAATTAGTGTTAAGACGCAATTTTGTATTGTCAGACGCCTCAAAAAATTTTTAATTTAAATTGCTCCAAAATATGTAGGGCCTTTCATCATTAAAAGTTGTTCCTCCGTGACCTACGAAATTTCTGACATTGATGGGAAGAATGTAGCTGCTTACCATGCCAAAGATCTTAAGCACCATCCTCCTGATAACTTCACTAATGTCAGTCTGATTTTCTTGTTAATTTTTTGTTTTGAATGATAAAGTTCTGAATAGGTATAAGGTAGAATTATTATTTTCAACAAATTTTTTTTGTGAAACCTAATGAGTTTTGTTTAAAATTTTACTAGGAAAATTCTTGTTTAGTGGGGAATGTGTTGTTACGGATTTAAATGCATACGTTTTATTTATGTCTACAGATGGCTTTTGCAATTGCAGCTCTGAAGAAATTTTTATTTATCCAACCGTGTCGTCGTGTTTTATTCAAAATCATAATTTTTTTTTTAAATTGACAATCATCTTCTTCTTTAACCAAATTTTGTTTTTTTGTTGATTACTGCTACAGTGTCACAATATGCGTAATTTTACATTAGTTAGACGACGCAATAATTTAAATATTTTATAAAGAAATGAATGTACGCTCCTGGCCCTCTTTGGTTCTTATCATATCAGGCATTCACAGTTTAAAATTGGTCATTCTTTCATATGTAATGGTCGAACGAAGTTATAGTCCCGCTCGCTTTAATTGCAGCATAATTTGTTAATTTCCATTTATAGATCTGAAGGCAGTGTGGGCATTATTTTTGCCACTCTGTAGTTTTTGGCATTTCGTAATTTACGGATTGAAGTCTTCATTCGAACCTAAATCACACGAAGCCGTTCAATATCTAGAGGCTTTTTATCATTGCGTTTACCTTTTGGGTTTATGCATATTATTCAAGTAATTTGGGTTCCTTTTATCGTCAGTTTTGTTCTCGTTCTGGTTCCTGGAATCTTATGAAGCCCATTATCTATTCGTCGCATTCTGAAGGTTCTGATTTAGATTGTCATCGTCGACGAACGGAGCAGGTCAAAGAGGAAAATACAGATAAGCAAAATATCATTATTTCTAATATCGGGCTATTGCGATAATCACTAATTAATTTATCGTTACTGTTACTGTATAAATAATTTTCACTTACGATTATGAAGTAATTTTTAATTTAATTTAAATACAGAAATAACTTTAATGTATATAAGCGTAATTATAATTACTTAATGTGAAGGTTGAGTCGGATGTATTACCTTTCTCGTTGTTTTTTTTTTTTCTTTTAGTTTTGGTTACATAATTGTACTTCATACTCTGTTTGAATTGCACAGATGCGATTCTGCTTTCTATTTCATTCTGATTATTAAAAGTATATATTTATCGTTTTTCCGATTTGATACTGTGCTCTGCTACCAACAACCCTTAAGATTGCGTATGTAGTAGCAGCAGTGTATGTTTGCCATTTATATGAGTTGGCATATAGAGTCACAATTGTAAATAGCGTGGCGCCTACCTGTCATCTTTTGAGTATATATATAGTAATTCTTTCGGTATCTAGACTCACCCCACTCTTTCGCTGAAGCCGGGAGGGTAGCTGTATATGCCCCACATTGTCGTGCTATAATAGCTGGTAGTGTTTGGGAAAAAAAAAAAAAAAAAAGAAAGAAGAAGAGAAAAATTTTTTATTAGCAATGGGTTCATCATTTTTCGAAATCTCAAGTTTTTTTTGATAAGTACTTGTTAATTCAAATTTGATAAAAAAAATAATCGTACGACTTTTGGATATTGAAATCGTCGGTATTTCTGGGCTTATAACGAGTAGATTTTTAAAGTCCGTCATCAACAACAATTGTAGGGCGGTAGGTAGCTTCACTCTGTGCTAGCACAAAATATCAACCTCGACGCCGGATTTTAAAAAAATACTCATTTCCTACTCTTGAACAATAAGCTGAAATGAAAATAAGGCTTTTCGAAATGCAGAACTTTGAGTAATAGACTTTTATCCGAACGTACGCTTGTAATACAGAAGACTTTCTAATTAAATCGGAAAGAGAGGAAAGTTCTACCCTAGCTCTAGCTCACTTTAGCACTTCGCCAACTTTGCTAACAATAAGAACCCTAAAATAACTAGAATATTTGAAAATGTACCTAAAATTATGTAGTGATAACAACTAACGCTAACCTTACTTTATCTTTGTGGTTTTTTCGTGCGTGTTGTAGTTTGCTTTTACTGATATCTAATTTTTACTTACTTATATTATTCATTTTAATCTTTTGCTTTTTCTTGTATTTTCTACTTTATCTTTCTTTATCTTTTACTATCTTTTATTTCTATTCTTAAAAACAGTCTTTTTAAGACTAATTAAAATTATATAACTCCTGTCGAAGGTAAGATAATTGGAAAGGATAATGTGTGTTTTATTCATAGTGTTTTTTTCTAGTATACCAAAATGCCGAAGTGTTACTATAAAGGTTGTTCAAGCACATCAAAATCGAAGTATTTTAGTAAATCTACGATACCATCCATTTCAAAACCAATACTGAATAGAGCTAGGTGTTTAATATGGATTGATCTATGTGGGAATAGTAACCTAAAAACATCTAATATAAGTAAAAAATACTTATGTTTGTGAAAACATTTTGGGAAAATGGCAGTGATCCAACACCTTATGTGCCTGATATCATGAGTTGGATCCTTCGCATCACTAGTAGTGCAGAGTAATGTTTGAAATTGCAAGTTCTCGAGATGATGAAAACGTGTCACATAAAGTACAAGTGAAGATACAGAGGAACATTCTTATGCGAGACGATCTTTTAGCAATACGTAACTGAACGAAGTACACA